>JASAMX010005640.1:0-16557 GCA_030248175.1 Microlaimidae sp. YZB2_3
AAAATAATGTTTTATGTGTACTTATTATAAAAACTTTATATAATATAAAAAACTTTTCAGAATGCCCGGAATTCCCGTCAGAATGTTCTCCCGGCCAGTTTGTGTGCAATAAAACTCATTCAGGTGAACAAGTCTGCGTGGACAGCGTTAAGCTTTGTGACGGAGACAGAAACTGCCCATTAGGAGATGATGAAGGATCTTTCCCACAGAAATGGGATTGCCGTAAGTATAAAGAAATTTTTCTACCGGAAAAAATAAAGTGATTTTTTAAACGTCGATTTATCAAAAATTATGTTTTGACATTTTGCTTCCCTAATATTTTGCATGTGACTCATTGATATTTTACAAAAAATGACCTTTCTGTTGATGAGATACAATAATTATTTTTTTACCACTTCACACCTTTTTTAGCTGAATAAATTTTGTTAGTTTGTTTTAGAGTATTTTTCCTTAACAGTATAAAAAACAAAACATTTCGAAAAAAGAAAATTATACTATCATAGTATCCTTAAAAATTAAAAAGTAAATCGCAGTTTGTATTAATTTAATGTGTCTCTGTCTTTAAGATTTTAAATAGTTTAAAATGTTACCTGCTAGATCCTCTTGTATAATAATAATTTATTATTAAATGAATAATGCACTAGAACCAAAAACTATTCAGGGTTTATTATACGTTCAAAACAGAGAATATAAAAGCACTGGTGTAATAGAAGCATTTTACAATTTTTAAAGGAATATTGGCAGTTGAATTTAAGTGTATTAGAATTCAATGCACAGGTTTCCAGGAATAGTTTTTTTTTAATTTTTGATCATGACCTCCGTATTATTATTAAAAAGAAATTATAAAAAAATTCATTACACTATTTTGTGGTTAATTTTGTTTTTAATCTGTTTTTTTTAAGTTATTGTTTTCTACTGCGATCGTCTTAATACAGCAATTTCGTGGGTTGTGTCTTTATGCTTTTTACGTTATAGATAGCCACGATTGTCATAAAAACCAGTATAAATGTCCAAACAGTGGTCTCTGCATTGAAAAGAAATTTAAATGTGACGGTGAAAAAAATTGTCCTGGTGGTGAAGATGAAAATGATTGTCGTAAGTTCGTTATATAAAAAACAATAAAAAACATCATTTTTTATTTTTTCATTATTTGTATTTTAACTCAAGTTAGTTTTAATAAACTAAGAACAAGACTGGTCAAGCGCTTTAACCTCTATTTTTTTTTAAATAAAAATTTTGTTTTGAAAGTGTTAACATTTGCAGATCATATTTAAAAATTGTTATTTTTTGTTCTTTTTTTAGAAATACTGGAAAAAATTTGAAAAAAAAATGAGTGTAAGCTTTTGTAACTTTTAGACATCTAGGTAATAATACGCAAATAAGTCAAAGTATTCTTGAAGATTAGGCCATTTAAAAAAACATTATAGGCACCTTGCACTGGAACTCGGTTTATACATGAAGTATGCAATATACATAAACGTCACTATAATATACATAAACGTCACTATAATTACAGTATCTCCTACTTATCTTTTGTAGTATGCAGATCAACCGATCGAAATTTTGCGCACTTTCCATCCGTTGATCTGCATACTACAAAAGATAGATAGGAGATACGGTAATTATCCATTATGGTGACACTTATGTATATTGCATACTACATGTATAAACCGAGTTCCAGTGCAAGGTGCCTATAGAGGATTAGCCTCAAAACCCTCTTATTTAGCAGCCATTCTTTTTTAGCCAAGAAGCCGATGGTTGAAATTAAGATCACATGAAAATTAAGTCAGTTACCCTATTCACAATAAACACCCGATTTTGAAACACCCAATAAATACCCGAACACTTAATACAGACCTGTGCACTGTCTTCCTCCCCGGGGTTTTATTGGGGAGGGGACGGGAGGGCAACTTTTTTGAAACGATGGGGGGGCAATAAAACGGGGAGGGGGCAAGCAGGGGTGAAAGAAAAAGAAAGAGAAAAAAAGAAAGGAAAAGGGAAAAAAGGGACAAAAAAAGCAAAAATAAGGTAAAAATAGGTCTAAAAATGGCTTAAAATACAATGAAATAAACTAAAAACTGCAAAAAATTCGCGATGATGGCGTCATCATAGGTCAAAAATGGTGTCATAATTTTAGGGTACTTTTTCATTTTTTGGTGGGGGCAGTAAAACGGGGGGGGGGCAAATCCTCCAATAAAGCGGGGGGCATTTCCAGACCGTGCACAGGTCTGCTTAATAAACATCCGATTTTTTTACCATATTATTTTGTTTTAGCGTGTGTGTTGTTTTTTTTGTGCTCCTATTTTTTTACTACCATTTTTTATCAACTGGGAAAAACACCTTTTTTTCTGACCAGCATGTTTTTGCATGAGTATTATGGTACGATGTTTTAAATACGTTAATATCGGTCAGAAGTTGGCGGAATAATCCAAATAGTGTATTTTTTTATTTTTCAATAATGCAGATTTCATCATTTATTTTCTTCGTCATCAAAAATTTTAGTTACGAAAATTGTTGAAAAAAATAAAACTTTGTTTTCTATAATAAAATTTTAACTAATTTTTATAGTAAATTTTAAATAGGATGGCTCCATTGACAACCTGACTGAAAAACTCAAAAATATCAGTTTGCTTGTATTATGCTTTATTTGATTTATTTTATGGCTTCATGAAGAGTGAAAATTCTTTATTAACTATTAAAAGAGAGGTCTACCTAAAATACAGGAAGAGCATTTCCAATGTTGAACTGGGCGCTGTTTCATAAAAGTTCCCAACATGCTGTTTTTTTGTTGAAGTCCATTTCTTTTTTGTAGAAAGCTACAAAGAAATGAAAATGCAATAGACTTTTGGAAAAACTTATAAAAAACCAAAAATTTGCATAAATATTAATTGCAAAAATCCCTATGCTTTATCATAGGATTTCATTTCTTTGTAAATATTTACAAAGAATCAAATGTTAGTAACATTTATGAAACAGCGCACTGGTCCAAATTTTTTGTTGAGCCAACTGTCACTACTTGATGACCTAAGAAAACACACAGCTTTATTTTATTACCTACTTTAATAAGGTAATAAAAATATTAAAAAAACAAAAAAAATTAATTTTGTCCAACCAATGATTCAATATTTGGGAACTATTGCTTAAATATTGTCAGGCTAATTTGTTTTAATAATTTTCATAATAATTGTCGGATAAATGGTTACAAAAATAATAAATTATTGCGGTACATTAGTGTAATGTTTCTGTTCGTTTTTTTTTTTTAAATAATTATTTCTTGTTTATTTACTTTGTGATTTTTAAAAGCTTACTCCCTTGGTCTTGGATTTACCATTTTTCCAGCACAAACTATGTTTCAATTTTTTCAAGTTTTATTACGGTGTATAAACAATCGCTTTTTGCTGTGATGTTTGTAGCCTTTTGCAAGAAAGAAGGAACTTAAGACTGTCATTTGCACTAAGTAAGTGCCAACTACTAAATTTTTGTTAGGCTGCAACCTAAAGACCCAGTTCAATTGCTCCAATTCCGCTCTGCAAAATGAAAGAAGTTGCATTCCGCTTACTTGGGTCTGTGATGGAAAAGCTGATTGCGAAAATCAATCGGATGAACAACAAGAAGTTTGCTGTAATTTTTAATAGAAATTTATTTTTTATTACAAAACTTGATTTATAGAATTTATGTGGTTGCGTTGAATAAAAAAGAGTGTAATTTAATGCTTGTTGTGAGTTGCATTCCTTGCATACATTTTTTTAAACACTGTCTAGTTGTTGCATGGTTTCAAAGTCTGCAGTTCTGGATTTGATTATGCATGTGTCTAATGATTAATTTTAAAATAATTGGAAAAGGCCTTTTGGTTTTAAGTTTGTAAGTTTCCACTAAAAACGTATGTAAACCTTTTAACAGTCATGGGTTGCGCGGGAGCGCCACGAGGCGATCATAAGCTTGCATTTTAAAGAAAGTTAAAGAAGAAAAAGCAAATGGCCGAAAGGCTTAAGGCTCGCCGAAATTAGTTCGCTTACCCAACTCAGTTTTAAACTTTGTTCACTTGTTTTTGTTTAAATGGAAGTGTCGCTGCGACATAAATTAGTTTGTTTTTTTTTCATCTATATACTTAGTAATATAATTTTTAGTTGTTTAGCAGTTTTAGTATTTTTATAAGCTTAGGCAAACTATTTAGTAGGTTTTACTATAATTTAAAATTATTTGTGCTTTTTTTATCAGCATGTTTCAATAACCATAAATAAAACTTTTGTCTGTCAATATTTTTATATTTAAAGAGATCAAATTATATATAATTCAATTATAGACTATGTATAAAGTTAAAGATATAAAAGCATTAATTTTTTTATATTGATGTGGCATGTATTGACATTTCTCACATTTATAAATAAACAGGCTTATTTTTCTTAAATTGTAAATGTAACTTTAATAATCCTTTTTTCGATTATAACTAAAAAAGACAGCTTTTTGTTTATACCTTTAGAAGCAATAAAACTACTTAAATAATATTGTGTATTTTAAAAATTAAAAACTCAACCTCAAGTGGGAACTCAAGCTTTTGACCCATACCTTCGCTTGATTTCTACAAAGTGTGGTTTTTTTGTCATTCCAAAAGTTTTGATTTATTTAATTTACTTGTTTTTTAATGTTGCTTCATTTAGATGACAATTAAAAAATACAAAATAAAAGACAAGAATATCGCGTTTTATGTCATTAAAAAGTTAATTTTAGTTTAGTATTTTATTTTGTCGCTCATCACTTGTTTTAGTATTGCAATAAAATTATAAAATTTTGGTTTTAAATTTTTACATTAGCCAAAAATCCTGTTTCAATCGATTTTTTTTTCAAAAATTGTATCAAAAGATTATTTAGCTGATAGAAATTGTACAGAGACGGAGTTTTCATGCAACAACGGGCGGTGTATTTCTAAAATTAACGTATGCAATGGTCACCCGGAGTGTGATAACGGTTTTGACGAGCGAGACGTGCTGTGTTGTAAGTTTTGATATGCCGGAGCCATTCGTACTAGTCCGTTTAATAATAGTTAAACCCATACATGGGCAAGTTAGTCCGGAGTGGAGGGTTAAACCCATAGGTAAACACCCTCCCGGATTTTTTTGGAAGTGAAGGGGGAGAGTGTACCCGACCCTCAAAATTTGAGGGTGGGGTGTCCCACAATGTTTTTGAAGTATATGTCAAATACTCCCATTTTTGGCTTTTTTAGTATTTAGGACCCCCTGAATTTCAAAGGGGTGTCTGGTGTACCCCCAATTTTTAGGGGCGGGGGTGTCGACAGTAATCGAGATTTTTGGGGGTATAACCTTCCCCCCAACCAAAGATGTTTTTGGTCAGGTCACCCGGGTGGGTCAATCCCAGGGTACACAGCAAAAATTTTTTAGGGGGGCGTCCGCCGGGGAGGTCCGGTCCCCCCCCCCATCCACCGGGTTTTTTTGAGGGATGGTCGACCCGGGGTACGCGATTTTAAATTTAGGGGGGTTCGAGGAGGGGTCTAATTTTTTAACAAAGCTAAAATCCGAGAAACCATTTTACCCATATCGTTTTTTTCTGGAGTGCATTTTACCCATTTTTTCGATTGAAGAAAAAATATGTAAAAAACGCTAATTTTAGGTCAAGCCTTTTTATTGCATTTTTGAGCTTTTTATTACTTAAAACGTTCATTTTGACCTCAAAACTTAAGTTTGGAGGCTGTCAGAAATCATTTTAAAGACATTTTTTCTTTATTTTTCCAGAATTGGGGTATTAACATTTTCTTCCCCCCCCACTTCTGAGTGGGAGGGTTAAACTGCCCATCTCAGAATGTGAGGAGAGGTTAACCTCCCAACCCCCCCCCCCTCCCCCTTTGCCCATGTATCATGTTGTTTATAGCCATAGATGAGAACGGTCGGGGAAGCTAGGGGGGTGGTTACCCGGGGTAAATCGAATTTTGAATTCTAGGAGGGGGGTCCCAGGGGGGTCCGGACCCCCCCCCCCTAGCTTTTTAGGGGGGGTCGACCCGGGGTGCAAAATTTTGAAATATAGAGGGGGGTCAGGTGGGGTCCGGTGTCCAAAGCAAAACAGTTTTAAACCATAATAACTTTAATAATTGTACTTTTTATAGGATAATTCTACATTTTATTTAATAAAAATCAATATTCTGGTATAAAAAGGGTGTAAAAGCATGATTCACGTTTTTGGAAGAAAATTTAGTATAAAAAAAGTACCAAAAAATTTCGCGAGGGGAAAGGGGGGGGGGTCAGATTTCAATTTCTAGAGAGGGTCAGGAGTAAAACTGGGAAATTTGGGGGGAGGGGGCCCCCTAGATTTTCGTCTAGGGGGGTCCCAAAATTTCGAGGCTAGAGGGGGGGAGGTGGACGGTGGACCCCACCCTGCCCCCCCCCTTTCTCATCTATGTTTATAGCTAAAAATTCTGCATTTTCTTCGCTATTAAAAAACAACATTTTAAAGGTAATTTAATTTCCTTATTATCCGAGCTGGATCTGAAAATGTTGGAGTTTTTTAGCAAAACGGAAGTGCGGAACGCAGGAGTATCCGTGCGGAAACGGTCAATGCATTCCCGCCAAGTGGCGATGCGATGGGGACAGCGATTGCAGCAATGGGAAGGACGAAGATGCTTGCCACGCCAACTGCGATCCTCACATTCATTTTATATGCGACAGCAAATGCCTACCCAAAGGGTAAACGTATCTTATAAAAAACAATAAATCAGACCAGTGCACTGCCCCCCGCCCCAAGGTTTTATTGAGGGGGCAATTTTGAACTGGGGAAATGGGGGGCGGCAATTTTTTTGGAGGGGGCAAGCAGGGAAGAAAGAGAAAAAAAGGAGAAAAAAAAGTACAAAAAAGAAGTTTAAGTAAAAAGGGATCTAAAATGGCTTAAAATGCATTAAAATTGGCGAAAAACTGCAATAATTTAGCAAAAATTGCGTCATAATAGGTCGAAATGGTGCCATAATTTTTTTGTACTTTTTTTATTTTTGGGCGGGGGGGAGGGCAATCAAACCGGAAGGAAGGGGGCACAGCCGCTAATAAAGCGGGAAGGAGGGTGTCATTTTCAGATCGTGCATAGATATGATAAAATTGTAGCGTTAAAGACGCAATGTTAAAGACTATTATTGTGATTAATTTGACAAAATGCCATTTTAGTATCAGCTAAGCTTAAATGTTTGCTAAAAATTACTATATCAACGGTGGTCACATAGTTTTTTGGCAATATAGGAATATATCTATATCTTATCTGAGATCAACAATTTTTTCATCCATTCTGATTTTTTTGTATTATTTGTCTCTGACTACAGTTTATAAACTTTTTTGCTTAGTTCCTAATAATCATAGCTTGTAATAAATATTATAAACAACAAGTTATTTAAACTATTTTTCTAATACTGTACCATTTTTTACAGTAAGCATTGAAAAATTAGCAATAAGATATTTAAATTTTAATACAGAATGGGTAGGTATTTTAGTGTACAGTGCGATGGGCAAAGAGATTGCATGGACGGAACGGATGAGTCCAACTGCACTCGTCAACTCCCTTGTGCAGAGAATAAGGAGAATTTCCTGTGTTCTGATGGAAATTTTTGCATTAAAAACAAAGATAAATGCGACGGGGTCAAAGATTGTCTGGACGGTAGTGATGAAAAAAATTGTCCAGGTAAATAAAATTTTATGTTGTTCGATACGTGTCAGCCGACAATAAACAATTATACATCTTTTATTATACTTTTTGTATTACTAAAAAATTTTAGATAAAACGACCTTCGACAAAAAATTTAAATTCGACATTATGGTAAAAAAAAAATATCGAACACTTCAGTTGTTGGACTAATTGACCAGTGTCAATTTAGCTTGATTTTTAGGTTTGGCTTAGGCTGAAAAAATAAATCTGAAGGTCAATAAGTCCAAATTACCCAAAGGTCATTTTATCAGAAAGTCATTTTTATAAGAAATTTAAGATAAGAAAAAAACTCCAGAGTTTTTTTTTTATTTTGTTGATTGACGAATTTATTACACCGTTAATTTAACAAAATTTAGTTTACCCCAGGATGTATTTTACAGAGATGTGACCAAGATGCTATAGACACATAACATACGGACAGAAATAATACGTGCACTCAAAATTTTTCTGTTAGGTTAGAGTATTTTTTCTTTACATGCATTATTACCTTTTTATTGGTTACATGGTCGTCATACACAGTGCAATCTCCATCTCACCCCAGCAAGCTGGTTAACGTGGATTGTGCAAACGAGCAGTTATTTTAGTGCACAGCAATCCCTGCTATTAGTTTTTATTCATTTAATTGTCAAAATGAAGACTGCAAAGAAAGATAACCTTAATCGGTTCATAATCATTAATAATTTTGTTTATAATGCATAAAATAACTTCAGAAATGTCTTGCAAAAAGGATGAATTTAAATGTACTGGTGAAGAAAAGTGTATACCGATTGATTGGAAATGCGACAACAGAATTGATTGTATGAATTATTCTGACGAACTCAATTGTTGTAAGCAAAATTAATATTTGTTTCTAATTAAAAAAAGGTCCTGCAGTAATATTTTGGTGTCGGTACACAAAATTTAAATAGCAAAGAAAACCACGTGTTACAAAAAATTAATTCTTATAATACTTTCATCTCTACGAAATTTCGTGGGCTGGCAAAAAAACTTTAAACTTGTGGTATTTTTACGTTAATTTACAATATTAACATTAGAATAATTTGTAATATTTACGTACCGGAGTGGAAAATTAAAAAAAATATATTTGTTATGTATGAAATTATCACAATGGCTGAAAAAAACCAGACCTCAAAAAACTTTGTATCAAATAAGAAACGACGTTTGGTATGCTGTTAGCATTCCTGAATTTCGCAAATTTGAATGGGTGAATTTTTTAATGAAGTTTTAAATCTGGTAGGTACGTTTTGAATTTTTAAGCAAAAATTCATTCAGAGGTTTTGATTGCTTTTTTACCGCTGGGTAGTCCATCGTAAGTTACAACACGTAAGATAAACATTGGCATTGTATTAATTTGATTCAGTTCTCATATGATATTTTGTTTAAATCTTTATATTTATAACCCTTTAGCTGATAGCCAATAGTATTTGAATTATACTTTGATAAACTTATAAATCCATAAATAAACGCGTTTCGTTTACCGTTACGTTAGCGAGATACATCGCATAAAGCTAAGGTTTATGGTCAGAGCTCGCAAGTTTTAACACAATGTAACTTTTTTTATTTTTCACAGTTTTAATTGTCATTGCTTAAACGATTTTAACTTCTAGCGAAATTTTGGTCCCCCCCCCCCCCCCCCGCCCCCCCCCCCCCCCCCCCCCCCCCCCCCCCCCCCCCCCCCCCCCCCCCCCCCCCCCCGCCCCCCCCCCCCCCCCCCCCCCCCCCCCCCCAGTGTTTGATATTATTTTGTTACTAAAAGTTTTTCATTGAACAAAATCAAACAGTAAAACTCAGTTTAGTGAACATTATTTTTTAACCCAATAAAAATATTGAGATTATTTAAAACGTAAATATTTATTCGTTTTAATATAATAATAAACCAAGTACTTTAGCTCGAATGTGCAGAGCTGATGAGTTCAAATGTGGCAATAGCAGGTGTATACCAATAAACTGGGTCTGCGATCAGATAGATGATTGCGGTGACAATTCTGACGAACAGTCTTTTTATTGCCGTAAGTGAAATTGTATTTCACTTAGTGTAGACTTCTATTATTAATAAAAATGATTTAAGACATTTTTTAAATAATTTATTGAATCAATTAGTTTTAAAGATTCATCCAACCAAACATCAAAGGTCTTTCAAACATCAACTAACCAATGGTTCTTTGAAAAAATATCACATGTACGAAAACACGAGGCGCAATTAAGAATGATTGGTCATTATCAGTAAAACTTTTTTTTAAATGTTCTTGGTTTGCATATTTCGTCGTTACTACGGCAAAATGAGCCACTGTCATTGTAAAATACACGTGACTGTGACTCATTCTGTAGTTAATAGGGTCCTGTTTTAAATTTAAAATGAGTCACAGTCACATATATTTTATAGGAACTGTGGCTCATTTCGCCGTAGTAACGACGATTTGTTCTTCATTTATTTTGACAAAGAAAGATTAAGCCCTTAAATTAACTTTAGATTTAGATGTTTGCTTTATATCAATACGTACGCAAAAAACATTTGAGTAAGTTTGCCTACGAAAAACTTACGTTTTTTAGTTTTATTTTTTGTATTAATGCTAGTTTTTTTACAATAAAAAACAAATTATGCGTGTTTTTTTAACTTTCCAGGTAGACGGGCGTGTCCCTCGAATATGAAAAAATGTAAGGATGGAAAATGTTTTCCCACTAATCTCTTTTGTGATGGGCATCAAAACTGTGCTGATAACTCAGATGAAAATGATGGGAAAACTTGTAAGTAATCTAATAAAATTAAAATTAAAATGCTTTAAGATGTTTATTATTATTGTAAAAAAAACACTGATGAAAACAATTAGTAAAGAAACCGTAATAAAGTCTCCTACAATCTACTTACTTCCATAAAGTAAACCCAACACAATGCACCTTACAAAAGTGTCGTTTATACAAAACTTACATTTACACAACAATAATAATACATTTTCACATATAGAAATCTCAGAGTAACCTTGAAACCTTATGTGACCTTTGAGCGAATTAAGTTGCAATTTTCGACCCCCTGCAGAAGTGGGAGGAGGATGATAACAAATTAAGAAATCACCTGATAGTCCCAACAAGAAATAAAATCTTGCGGAAAAAGATACGCATACGACCGATCGACCAATGTAAGATGCGCTTTTGTTTTAGTTTCATAAAGCTGTGTTGCTGCCTCCGAATTACCTCGACATGCCTAAATTAAGCCCTTATAAATTTAACTCAATCTAAATAAGTAAACAATTGGTTGTTCACCTGACAAATAACTGTTTGCAATAAAAACGCTATTCGTTAGTGCTGTGGTGTTTATCATAAATTTTAGGTTTTAACAGCTCATTGCATCAAAAATGTGATTTTGAATGTGCGTTCTCACGAAGATGTATTTCCAAAAGCCAGGTGTGCAACCAGCGTTTTGATTGTGGAATTGCATCCCAGCCGTCTCAGTGGGACAAAATTGACACTTCAGACGAAGAAGGATGTGGTAAAGTTTTTTATTATCGGATTAGTCCTACTGCACGTGATATTTGCAAACTAATTTTTCTGTATTTTTTAAACAGGAGGTAATTTTGCAATAACTAATAAAAACTAGCAAAAACATTTCGTAAAATATTGCAAAAATAACAACTTCTGTTGTTTTTGATGTTTCAGAAATATGATGGCTTATAAATACGAGTTCTAACAAGCAAGTCGGGCGATGGTGTAACGTAGCACGTCAGTCAGTGGGGTGGGTATGAGTATTCAGGTTTGAAATTACAGGTTCAAGTCCTGCACGCTCAGTTTTCAGCAAAAAATAGCTAATTGTTTCGCATTCTTTTTAACAACTGGATTAATTCGGCCTCATAGTTCTGGACGTCAAAAAAATAAAAACATAGTCCAAGTTCTTATTTATTTGTTTGGATTTGGTTATTAAATGTTCTTTTTTAGTATCTAAGACAGTAAAACCAACGAACAACTATAAAATAGTTTACAAATATTATGTTTAGTATAATTATATTAATATATTTTAGCACGTTTTGGTTGTGAAAAGCACGGAGCCTGTCCGCAAAAGTGTACGAAAACAACTTTTTTTCTAAAATCTTCGTTTATCAGTTATTTTGACTCAAAAGAAACTCCTAAATGTTTTTGTGTAAATGGCTACACCGGGTTTGTTTCCGAAGAAAAAATACATCACTGTAAAGCTAAAGGTAAGTTTAGACAAGCTAATAATATTCTAAAAAAGTTTCTTTTTTTTATTTTACAAAATTTAAAAACCCCGCCAGTTTATAGATATGATAAAGATAAGAAACAAGCGTACAAAATCTTTTTATCATATTTTAAATCAATGTGAGTTGTTGTTTTTATTTATTGCGGACAAATTATAATTTTATGCTTTATTTTTAGATACAGAAAAATTAATTCTTGTACATGTTGACGGACAAACTATTCATTCAATTCCTAGAAGTCGCTGGAATAAGGTTTTCATTATTTTCTGTATAACTTTACAGAACAAAAATTAAATTTATTTTTATTATATAATTTTATTATATTTATTTTTATTATATTTTTTAAAAAAAATAAATTGGTTATTTTTTTAGAAATAATTTGGTCCAAAATTTAATTTTTTTATAATAAAGAAAAAAAATTGCAGAAATTACCTAATTTTCGCTCTATTTTTAATTACTTTGTATAAAACTTACTCTTATTTTGATTTTAGGCAAGTGCTCAGTCGTACAAAACTGGTATGCATATTGACGCTATTTCGGCCATCTCACTGCAGTCAAACTCAAGTTCAGCTACGCAATTGGTTAATCTGTATTTCCTCGTGGACTCTAGAAGAGCAAAGGTTGTCGTGCAACGGAGTCAACACACTTTCCAAGAACAAAAAAGATGGAAGCGCTCCGATTCCGAGGGACCCGCTGTACTGGACTTAGTATGTGGTTTTAGAGAGAATTATTCCTGCGTTCTTTTGTACAACATAATTATTAACGACTTATTTTTACTCTCTTTAGTCTTTAGTGTAAGCCTGACTCACACCGGAGTGCCAACTGAACGACACGTTCACACCACAGCGACAAGGGACAATATAACGGTGCAAATGCGCGAGGTACGCTTTGTCATTTGTCACTTCTCAATTCGGTGTGAGCCAGCCCTACAAGTCAAAAGACCTTTTTGTACAATAATAATATTGTTTCGTTTTGTTGATTTTATAGGAAAAGCTAGGCTCCCCGCAGGGTGTAGCAGTTGATGCTACAAACGGAATTCTTTATTACACAGACTCAAAAAAACGGGAAATATCCATGTTAGAGCTAAATCTGCAGGAAATTATTTCGACAGGAAAAGTGGATTTGGAAAAATCTGTGCAGCTTGTAGTAGTCGAAAAAAATTTGGATCACCCGTATGCAATTGCCGTCTTACCTGAAAAAAGGCAATAATATTTTTTTATTTCTATTAAAAAATTTTCAATATTTCCAATAAATAATAGAATTTCCAATGTTTAACAACAATTTTAGTTTTCCAATGAAATCGCTAAATCACCCTAAATTATAGGTGGAAACATTCCTGATTGTTGGATTGTGTATCCAATGATTTATCGGGTTGCTTTTCTAGTTGTAAAGCAACTAAAATTTTACATATATAATAAAAAAATTTACTTTGTATAATATGTTTCAGATTGATGGCATGGACAGATGTAAGTTGGAAACCTCGTATCGAAATTTCAGACCTGATTGGTAGACGTAGGAAAGTTATTCATTCGCGAAACCTCATCTATCCTTCCAGCATTACGTTTGACTCGCCCAACTCCAGAATTTACTGGGCCGACATGAAAATCGGCGTGATTGAATGTTCTTTATTCGACGGCAGGGACAGACAAATTGTAAAATCATTCGGATATGAAAGTAAAAACTATTTAAGTCTTAGAAATGCATTAGCATTTATTTTTTTACTAAAAATTGTAGGGTTTTTCAGGTGCTCCTTCTTGACTACTGTATTTAAATTCATAGGTCCCACCCAGATTTATTCTGTATTTAAATTTAAGCCTCCCAAATGGCCAAATCTTAGGGCGTTATATACGGCCGAAAAAAAATTTTGGTTGATGGTGTTCGGGGTACTCAAATTTTTGGGGATGGGGAGGGTTTCGGTAGTTTCGAGAGTTTTGGGGGGTATAACCTCTTCTCGCACCTTCTAACACCTCCTCCCTGTCTACTTATCTGTGAATCTGAAATAAAGTGACAAAAACCTACCAACAAAAACCCCTTTTTTGTTTATAAACAGTAAATGAATTTTTTAAAATGTCAGAGATTTTTGTGTTTTTTTTTACCTGGTCGGTCTGTACACGATGTAAATGCAGCTCACTTGGGTCAGACTTCACCCATCCTACCCTTCAACATTAGTTTAAAATGCTTAAAAAATTTAAAAATAGAGAAACTATAATGATAAAAACTAACACAAAATATTATTCTATTCAATTTGTTTTGTTTTTTAAATACTATTCTAAGTTTTTAGATTTCCAAACATTATCAAATGTTTTTGATCGTTTTTAGTCTAAAAAGTTAAATTTAGAGTACAGTGTTAAAATCTATTATAAATATTTTAGATGGTAAAAAGCTTAGTGCTCCTTTCATTGTCAGAATATTTGAAGATACAATGTACTATTCTACATATCGAAACAATATGCTCATATATGGGCCTAAATTTGCTTCTCAAAAGATCCAGAATATCACCAATATTGGTTCTATCAAATTGGATTCTTCTGTTTTTGATATTGCACACCCTTTATTAAGCAAACCTTTAGGTAATTCGTTAAATATGTCTATTCAATATTTGTGTGATTTATATCAATTAGTCAGCCAAAAACATAATTTTTTTTTTCTAAGCAACAGTAGTTTTTTGTTTATTTATTGTTTGCAGCAACTATTTTTATGGTAAATTATTTCTTGTTTGATTGAACAAAAAGTCTTTAAGGTTTTTATTTTTATTTTTACAAGGATACTTTGGTATTTACATTGTAATTCCACTTCTAAAACTTAAGTACTTTAAAAACAAAAAAAATTTTTTCTCCTTTTAGATAACGGAATAGCTAAAGACCATCCGTGCAACAAGTCCACTTGCGGAGAAAATGCTTTGTGCGTTCCGTTAAACCCGGAAACCTTGTCGTTTTCATTTGGCTCGTTTTTTCATCCACCGTCGCCTTCAATAGCCCTTAGAAATCAAAAACTACGCTCTGAAGAGTTCAGCTATACATGTGTTTGTTCCACTAATTTTGTTTATGACAACAGCCTCAAACTTTGCCTTCCAAAAACCTTGCCCTCCCAATATGAACTGCCAACTGGGACTAGTAAGTTTCACGTTTTGTTAGTTTTTGAAATCTCAAAATATCTTGGTTTTGTTTCTACCTGGAAATAACTTTGCTCTTCAGAAAATAAAATTTAAAATGTGAACATATCAAGGTAAAATTTAAAAAAAAAAAAAACCTATAAAGTAAATTTAATAATTTCCAAAAAAAGTTATAAAATATTCGAAATTTTCAATGTTTTAATCAATTTGAGCACCTCCACCAGCACCCAACAAGACCGTATAAATACCGTAGCACGGAGGGAGGGTACACTAGTATACAGACCCCGAGATGTGTATCGGTCAAAGTTGAAGCGAAAACCAGGAGTTAAAAAATGTAAACATACTGCGCAAGTGTTACACATTAATTATTCAAACAATTTTTTAACGATGAGTGTTTTTTCTGTTTTTTTAGAAAATGCGCGGAAGAGCATTAAATGTTATTATAAAAATTTAATTTGTTTTATTTTGATGTTTAATGATTGCTTAAATAAATGACAACGGTGTTTAGCGGGACCTATTTAAATAGGATCCCACTTAAACTGGATCCCATTAAAATAAGTCGGTTCCATTTAAATGGGATCCAAGTGGGATCCCATTTAAATGGGACCTGTTTTTTTCAAGAATTTTGTTCTAAGTGTCTCATTTTTCCTTTATCATATATTTTTGCTATTATTGACATACTTATATAATACTTCATTGAAAACGCACTCCTCTTTTAATGATTTATATGACGTTTTGCTCCACTGTAGTAATTCATGCAAAATATTTTATTATAAATTCACACGAATTAATGCAACGTAAAAAAGAGTAAAATATAAACATCATGGCGCCAATTTTTTACAGAAGTTGAAAATTTTTGGTTATATTAAAATTCTGAACTATGTTAGAATATTGATTAAACTTTGTTTTTTTTAAGACTGCAGTAAACAGTGCGAAAATGGTGGAACTTGCGATAATTCATCTGGCGTAGCAATTTGCCGGTATAAAAACATTTTTGGACTTTAATTTTACGTAGTTTATTGTTTTTTATGTGTTTATTATTGCTTACACTACTTATAGTTATCACTTCAAAGACTTAAATTTATGTTCTTTTTTTTTCACTGCTAATAAAAATATTACTATTATTGAATTTGAATCTAAAAGAAGATTTGGAACATCATAAGATGTCCATTCTTCTTAAATAAAAATGGACATCGCTTTGGTGTTTGCGCTCGGTTGCCCATTTCTCATTGAGCTGGAATTATTAGATTATTATGCATATTGTACAAAATTTATTTGTAGTTGCCCTGTACGCTACGATGGAGAAAAATGTCAAAACAACAAGTGTCATCACCTTTGCCTTAGTAAGGGTGTTTGCGTGGTCAGTGAAAATGAAGTTTCTTGCAGGTATTAATAATTAATCCATCTTAATCCATTTCACCCTATTATTTTGTTTTGGTAGAGTGACTTAAAATAAAAATATAAAACTGATGTTAGTAGAAAGGCCTTTATTAATCACTCTTAAGTGATTGTTTGTGTTGAAAACTTTATTTTAAAATAGAAAAAATA
>JASAMX010005643.1:0-10488 GCA_030248175.1 Microlaimidae sp. YZB2_3
TGTACTTCGTTCAGTTACGTATTGCTCCCTTAATTTGGGGTTTAACCCCCCCACTCCGGACCAACTTGCCCATGTATGGTTTGAAAAACAGTTTCTTTCTTTCTTATTTTTATTTAAATGTAAATGTGTATGAATATCTTGAATTTGAAAGTTTTAAAACGCGAAGCACTTTTGTCAAAAAGAATAGTTCGTAACGAACTTGTAATTAGCGATATTTTTATCGACGTATCGTTCAATGAATCACAAAATAGGAGGAGGGGGCAGTTGTCGTTTTTTCATGCTCACAGTCGTCAGGTCAGGGTTGTTACTTGTGGGTTTTCGGGAAAAGGGCTTGAAAATGCACTCGTGAATATGGCTAAAACAAATATGCACGGAGGATGAAACAAATAACGGCGCGGCGCTCGGGGCGTTATAAACATAGATGAGCATAGGGGGGGGGGGGTAGGTAGGGTGAGCTCCTGCTCCACCCCCCTAGCCTCGAAGTTTTAGATTCCTTTAAAAAAATCTAGGTTCCCCCTTCCCTCACCCCAAAATTTTTAAATTTTGACACCTTACCCTGTTTGGAATTTTCAATCCACCTCCTTCTCCTCTTCTCCGAGCCAAATTTTGCGTATAAATCTAGGTCAAAATTTGCTTTCACAAATACGTTTTTGTAGTAAAAAACAGTACTTCTGTACTCTTTTTATACATAAATTAAATAGCCTATTTTGGTATATAAAAATTTATATTAGTGCTAAAAAACTTGAATAGTGATTTAATGTGTTCTTTTTTTGGAAACCGTACCCCTCCTGACATCCCTCTGGATTTCAAACTCGTTTACCCCTGGTCGACGACCCCCCTCCCCTAAAAAGCTACAGGGAGGGGGAGGGGGTACGGACCTCCCTGTACCCCCCTAGCTTTTAAAGGGCATTTACCTGGGATAGCCAGCCACCCTCTAGCTTCCCGGGTCATGCCCATTTATGGTTATAAAAGCAATATTTAGACCACACCTTGCACGTTTTGGATAACTTCTGAAGCAGGTTCTTTCTTTCAATTTTTTTCTTCCTTGCATCTGCAGTGAGTTTTCTTTCTTTCATCTTTGGATTTTGATAAGGGATCTTTCTAGATCGCGAGTCAGTGATTAGACCTGTGCACGGTCTGGAAATGCCCCCCCGTTTTTATTAAAGGACTTGCTCCCCCCGTTTTATTGCCCTCCGCCAAAAAATAAAAAAACACCCTAAAATTATGAAGCCATTTTTGACCAATGATGACGCCATCATCGCGAATTTTTTGGAGTTTTTAGCCTATTTCAATGTATTTTAAGCATAGATGAACACGGTCAAAAGGCTAGAAGGGAGGGTGTTTACCCCGGGTAAATGACATTTCAAAATCTAGGGGGGGGTCTTAGGTGGGTCGAACCTCCTCTAGCTTTCTAGGGAGGGTCGACCCGGGGTGGAAGATTTTGAAACCTAGAGGGAAGTCAGGTAGGGTCCAATTTCCGAAGCAAAATACTTTTAAACCATTAAAGGTTTAATAATAGTTTTTTTATAAGATAATACTACATTTTATTGAATAAAAAGCTATATAGAGTTATAAAAAGGGTGTAAAAACATGAATTTGTGTTAAAAATTCACGTTTTTGAAAGAAAATTTAGTATAAAAAAGTACCTAAAATTTTCTCGAAAGGGGAGGGGGGGTCAGATTTCAAAATCTAGAGGGGGCTCAAAGGTAGGCTAGGGGGGGTGGACCCCACTCTACCCCCCTTGTTCATCTATGATTTTACGCCATTTTAGACCTATTTTTACCTTTTTTCGCTTTTTTTTGTCCCTTTTTTCCCTTTTCCCTTCTTGTTTTCTCTTTTTTTTCCTCCCCCCTGTTTTATTGAAAATTTTGAAATTTTAGCCTACGAAAACCACCAAATTTGACAATTTGCCGACCATTTTGGGGGGGGGGGCAGCCGCCCCCTCCCGCCCACATCCTATCCTTATTTTCCCCCGTCCGACCATTTGGGGGGGGGGCGCCCACTCTTCCCCCTCCGCTGGTTTTGTCTCTGGCTAACGCTAAATTTACTTATTACCTCTCCCTCCTTCGAACTCTTTATTATTATTGTTTTATTTGACTAGCTATTTAAAATAGTCAGTACCTCATTTAGGTTTCTGTGTATTTAGAACCATACAAAAAACATTTTGGTTATACTTATTTTTACCTCCTTTCAGCATATTTGTAAACTATTTTGCGCTAAACTATTAATTCAGACCTGTGCACTGCCCCCCGGGGTTATAAGGGGGTGCAATTCCAAAACGGGGGGGCGCGGGGGGCAACTTTTTTGAAACGGGGGGGGGGGGCAGAGCAGGGGGGAAAGAAAAAGAGACAAAAACAAATGAAAAGGGAAAAAAAGGGACAAAAAAAGCGAAAATAATGTAAAAATAGGTCTAAAATAGCTTAAATTGCATTGAAAAAGGCTAAAAACTGCAACGATTTCGCAATAATGGCTTCATAATAGGTAAAAAATGGCGTCATAATTTTTGGCTACTTTTTCATTTTTCCGCGGGGTCGGGGCAAATCCTCCAATAAAGCGGGCGGGGGGGCATTTTCAAACCGTGCACAGGTCTGTTAATTAATAAACATTTTTAACATTATTTTGTGTAAAAGTGGCAAATTAAATTGGTTGGTTAGTATAGCCTCGCTCGCCTGTGTTCTCAGTTGCCTACTTTTTTTCTCCATTGTTTATAAGTATCAGACCTATGCACGGTCTGGAAATGCCCCCCCGTTTTATTGGAGGATTTGCCCCCCCCCCGTTTTATTGCCCCCCCCGCCAAAAAATGAAAAAGTACCCTAAAATTATGACGCCATTTTTGACCTATGATGACGCCATCATCGCGAATTTTTTGCAGTTTTTAGCCTATTTCAATGTATTTTAAACCATTTTAGAACTATTTTTACCTTATTTTCGCTTTTTTTGTCCCTTTTTTCCTCTTCTTTTTTTCTCTCTTTTTCTCTTTTTTTTCTTTCCCTTCTGCTTGCCCCCCGTTTTATTGCCCCCCCCCCCGTTTCAAAAAAGTTGCCCCCCGTGTCCCCCCATTTCGAATTGCCCCCCTCCCCGTTTTAACCCGGCGGGGGGGGGGGCAGTGCACAGATCTGTATGTTAATATGAAAGGCTTAATTTTATACAAATACAATGTAGACACATTAACGTGTTTTTTTCTTGACGCTGTTTTATCCATTCTCTTCTTGAAAAAATAATTCTAATTCATTTGATGGCTTTCGCTAGTGTGTTGTTGGCTCTTTTTATAATAATTAATAGTTCTCGAGAAAATTTTTTTATTCGAAAATTTAATACAATCTTGATAAAGTATATCGTTATTTTTAGGTATTGAGGGTAAAAAAAATTATATACCGGCATACAATCTTGATAAAATATTCAATTATTTTTAAACAGAAAAAAGGTAAAATAGAAAATTAAATAATATGGTTTTGGCAAAAAAAGTCAACAACCTTGCTTTCGTTAATTGTATGTCTTTGTGGTGGGAGGTGGGTTCATTTGCAAATAGAAAAACAGGGGCGAAGGGCATTTTTTAAAACGGGTATGCGAAAAAAATGCCAAAAACAAAAAAAAGGCAAAAAAGGTATATAAAATTTTGGTAAAAAATTGTCAAAACTGCCAAAAATTTCTGCAAATCAAATATAGGTAAAAAAATTTCTTAAAAATCATGAAAATAGGTAAAAAATGGCAAAAATTTTTTTCTTTATTACACGGAGAAGGGGTGGGTTGTGGGGTGAAAAAATGTGGAGTCCAGTCCAGCTTAACCTTGAAATTTTGCGCCCTCCCCGCTCCCTCTTCCTTCTGGAAAAAATCAAGGGTCCTTTTTGTTCAAGTTTTTTTTAAATTTTAAAACCTTTACCCTTCTTTGGTATTTTCATATTGATCCCGAATATATAGGTGGGCAGCCGGCTAGGCTAGGCTAGGCTAGCCGGTTTTTTTTTAGGAGTATACAGGACCACCAAAATCTCGGGAGGCAGGCATATATATAAATCACCGACCCATTGCTGTATAGGCGGCTTGAAAATTTAGGAGAGGGAAAGGCATATACACAAATCAAGCAAATATGATTGTTTGTTTTGCTTGATATGTAGTACTTATTGTTTATTAAAATTATTGTACTTTTTTAAATTACATTTAGGTCAAGATCAATACGAGATATATGCATATTATGGCACTTGATCGCTGAGCGAAGCGGAAATTTTTTTTGCTTTTTGGGGGTCAATTGTGTTACCAAAACTATTTCATAGTTTGGCGCCAAGCGATTAGCGAGGCGCTAGAAAATTTTGAATTTTAGCCTCTAAAAACCCCCAATTTTTACCATCTTGCGACCATTTTAGGGGTGCGGCCCCTCTCCCCCGCCCTAATACTACCCTTATTTTTCCCCCCGTCCGACCGTTCGGGGGGGGGGCTGTGCTCCCCTTGCCCTCCCTGGTTACGTCCCCGTGTAAAGCCCCCACCAACTTTCTCCCTCCCTGCCATAGGTATCGCTCTTCCTACCCTCCCTACCTCCCTCCCTATACATGTAGACAAGAAGTGGGAGGTTGAAAGAGGGGTTTTTACCAATTATACGTATATGGTACCCCTCTAAAAATCTCGAAACTTGACCCGACACGCGAAACCCCCACCCATAGATGTTTTAGGGGGAGGACAGAGGGGTAAAAAGTGTGTAAAAGCATGAATATGTGATGAAAATTCACTTTTTTGGAAGAAAATTTAGTATAAAAAAGGTACCTAAAATTTTCCCGAGGGGGGAGGGGGGTCAGTATTTAAAATCTAGAGGGGAGTCAGGGGTAAAAAATTCGGAAATTTGGGGGGAGGGGGCCCCCTTGATTTTCGTCTAGGGGGGGTCCCAAAATTTCGAGGCTAGGGGGGGTTGACGTTGACGGTGGAGGGGTGGACCCCACCCTGCTCCCCCCTTTCTCACCTATGCCCCCACTTCTGAGGCGGAGGGGAAATACACCCGCCTTCTCAGAATTCGGGGGAGGGTTAACCTCCCCCAACCCCCGCCCCTCAGTACCCATGTATGTCCCTGACTAAACTAAATGTTCAAAGCTGAATACGAAGCTCGATTTAATGATCCTGACTATGAACTTCGCAAATGCCGATTTATTTTTCTGTTCTCGCCCCCATTTGAAGAAAGAATATTGATAAGTGAAATGAAAACTGCCGCGTCGGAATTTAACAGAAAAAGTGGAAATCAAAATGTTAGTTGAACCGTCCGCGAAGATTCTAAGAAACAAAAAGACCACCACAAGCACACCATTTACCCAAATTTTTAAAAAAAAAAATAAAAAAAAAAAAAAAAAGAAACACACAGGGCAAAACAAACCCCCCCCCCCGGACAGCTCACCACCTTCACGCCAGGGCCCCCCCCACCCCCACACCCCCCCCCCCCCCCCTACCTACTCATTTTGTTAAATTCGTTTGTTGTGACGGGGCTGATAGAGATGGAAGATGGAGAATTGATCATTGGAGTAAAAAGCTTCCGGTAAACTCCTAAGGGGAGAAAACACCTTATGCAAAAATCAAATCTTAAAATGTAAATTTTTTAATGCGCGAAGTATTTTTGGTATTGCAAACCAACACCTTTTTGATCACGGTCTTGAAGTGGAAAAACCGTCGCTTTGGGGTATAAATCAAACTTTTTTAAAACCTGAAATAAGCAATGCATTGATAAATAATAACCATAGATAATTACCAAGTTTTCCGCAAGGATCGTCTTGGTCGTCATCATAGGTGTTTTTGGGGGGGGACAGCGGGGCGCACCCCCCCCCCCCTAGAGCCAAAATTTTGGACCCCCCCTAGAAAAAATTCAGGGGCCCCCCCCCCTCCCCCCCAATTTTGGAGCGAGGAACGGCCTGAAACCACCCCCCCTAGAAAGGCTGACCCCCCTCCCCTCCCCCCCTCCAGACTCAAGTTTTGAAGTCAAAATTAATTTATTTACTGTCAATAAAATGGGTTTTTAGCTCAAAAATGCATTAAATAAGGGCTTTTTAGGCCTAAAATTAGCGTTTTTTACTATTTCCCTTCAAAATCAAAAATTAGGCGTAAAATACACTTAAATAAAAAAGATATGGGTATTTTGCGTAAAAATTCTCGGATTTTAGCCCCCCCCCCCCCCCTAATTTGAGGTTTAACCCCCCTCCACTCCGGACCAACTTGCCCATGTATGGTATAAATCAAACTTTTTTAAAACCTGAAATAAGCAATGCATTGATAAATAATAACCATAATTACCAAGTTTTCCGCAAAGATCGTCTTGGTCGTCATGGAGGGGGTGTTGCCATACTTGTCCGAAAAAATATTAAAGCTAAACAAGTTGAAATACCTAAACAGTTTTTTTACCTCGAAATTCTTAGTGTTGATCTTATTAGCGAATGGCCGTCTAGGGTTATATGCTTCTACAGGCCCCCGAATTCTGGTATTATTTACTTTGAATCTTTTGCTGCCTTTCTCAAAATTCTTTGTGAGGTTTCTTACCCAGTAATCGTTATGGATAACTTTACCAAAATTCGCCAAACACAGCTCTTGAAACTATTTATCATAGAGTTTTCACCGAACAGGCACTTACCCAGTTAGTTCATAAACCAACGCGTGGAAATAAGATTTTAGATCCCATTTTTACAAATGATAATACTATTGTTTCTATAGTTGAAGTTTCTGAGCCAATGTGCGAAAGCGACCATCAAGCATAGATGTTTTTGGGGGGACAGAGGGGTCCACCCCCCCTAGAGCCAAAATTTTGGACCCCTCCTAGAAAAAATCCAGGGGCCCCCCTCCCCCCAAAGCTCGAGAGCGGTCCGGCCTGACCCCCCTAGCGAGGCTGACCTTCCTCCCCCCCTCCCGTCCAATTTGGAATTATCTTTTTTTGTTTACTGTCAAAAACACGGTTTTTTAGTTAAAAACAGTGTTTAAATACACTTTTTAGGCCTAAATAGGCGGTTTTAGTACATAAAATTAAATATTAGACCTAAAAACACTTAAATTATTGAGTTTAAAAAATTTTGTTAAAAAATTGGACCCCCCCTGACCCTCCTAAATTTAAAATCTCGCACCCGGGGTTGACCCTCCTAAAAAGCCAGGGGGTCCGGACCATAGGTGGGCAGCCTCTCGGATTTTGGGGGGTATAGGGGGGGGTCAAATTTTAGGGGGGGTGTCCAGGAAGACCCAAATTTTGAGGGGGGGTGTACCCAATATTTCCGCGCTGCCTTAAAATGAGCTTAAAACGCGTAAAAAAACGTAAAACAAACTTATAAATGCTTTAAAACTGTGTAAGATTAAAATAAGACCTTATTGCAACTTATAAATTTTATTTTTTTAATTCTTTTAATAATAATGTGCAATGGCGCAGTCAGGATTTGATTTCAGGGGTGTCGGTCTGGGGGGGGGAAAGAAACAGTGTTGTCAAAGCGGCGCGAAGCGCCGTCGCCTGCGCCGCGTAGCAGCGCCAGCCGACGCGAAGCGTCGGTCAGGGGGTCTGGGGGGTGTCCCCCCAGCCGCCGGAGGCGAAAATTTTTTAAAATATATACTAAAAACGGCTTAAAAATCGTCTCCTGGTGATCGCGTGAACATACATTTTACTTTTGTTTTTTTACCTAATTTCTACATAATTTTCTGTGATCTTAAAAATTCAGTCAGGGGGGTTCGGGGGGAACAATGCCCCCTGGAGGAGAAAATTTATAATTTGAGGCGCTAAAATACACTAGAAATTTTAATTCCAAATGATACTAATTACAAAATTTAAGGTTTTTTATAGCTATACTATACATTTATAACATGTGTTTAAAACGTTAAAAAAAGGATAATAGTGTTTATAGTTGTTTTATTAAACATGTATGCCTTAACTACTGAATGGGATAATCGATTTGCAATTGAAAAACTAAGATAAATTGCCAATTTAAACTGCCCGCGTAGCGGGGAAATTTAAACTGCCCGCGTAGCGGGGGAATTTAAAGGTAATAAAAGGTAATGAACGGGGAAATAAGGTAATAAACACTCCGCGCGAAGCGCGGAAAAATTTTTTAGTCCTTTTATAACACTTAAAAATTTTTCTTTGGGAGGTGAATTTGGGGGGGGGGGTGTCCCCGACTACCCCAAATTTAAGGGGGGGTGTCAGCAAAATCCGAAATTTTGGGGGGGGTATAACCCCCCCCCAACCCCCCCCTGCCCACCTATGGTCCACCCCCCTGGACCATACATGGGCAAGTTGGTCCGGCGTGGGGGGGGTTAAACCTCAAATTAGGGGGGTTAAAATCCGAAAAACGCAAAATACCATATGGTTTTTTTTCTGGAGAGCATTTAACATATAGTTTTTTGATTTTAAAGAAAAAATAGGTAAAAAATGCTAATTTTAGGCCAAAAAAGGCCTTTTCATAGCATTTTAACGATTTTTATTGCTTAAAATACTCATTTTGACCTCAAAACTTAAGTTTGGAGGCAGTTAGAAGTCATTTTAAAGACATTTTTTTCTTCATTTTTCCAAAATTAGGGGGTTAACCTTTTCTCCCCCCCACTTCTGAGTTGGGTGGGTTAAACCCCCCTTCTCAGAATTTGGGGGGGTTAAACCCCCACCACCCCCCGTGCCCATGTATGCCCTGGACTCCCCCCCCCTAAAAAATTTTGGCCTTCTACCCGCGGGTGGACCCTCCCTTAGCGGACCCGACCAAAAACATCTATGCCATCAAGGCAGATTTTTTACTGTGTGGTTCAATTTTCCATACCGCGAACAAACATCAATATATAGGGATTATAAACGTGCAAATTGGGATGCTATTAACAACTATCTGCGTTCAATTGATTCTCATCTCTTTTTTGAAACTAGTGTATCTGCTGAAAGCCATTGGCAGCTTTTTGTACCGCTTTTTACAGTTAAAAACAAACAAATTCAAAAAAAAAATTATCCTGATTATATAAAGTGTATTAAGGCTAAGAAAAAAAGGCTCTACTATAATGAAAAGACACCCGCTGAAATTGCTGAATATAATGCTCTAAATAAAAAATATAAAGATTCTGTAAATAACAGGGACGTAGCCAGGGGGGGGGGCGGCCGCCCCCCCCCCCCCCCCCCCAAAACGGTCGGACAGGAGGAAAATAAGGATAGTGGTTTTGCGGGGGGGCGGCCGCCCCCCCCCCGCCGAAATGTTCGCCAGATAGTAAAATTCGGTCGTTTTCAGAGACTAAAAATTCAAAATTTTCTCAGCGCCTCGCTAATCGCTCGGCGCCAAACATTAAAATAATTTTATTAACCCAATGGACCCCCAAAAAACAAAAAATTCGTTCTGCTTCGTTTCGCTCAACGGTCACTTTCTATAGTATACATACATATATATCTCGTTTTTTATGTTGCCTGATGCTAATGTTATTTCAAAGTTAGTACAATAATTTTTATAAGTAATAAGTACTACACAGAAAGCAAAACAAACAATCATATTGGTTGATTTATGTACCTCCCACCTCCTAAATTTTCCTGCCGCCTATAGCATTGGCTCGGATTTTTTTCATATTATAGGTTGGTTATCCTAGAAAACATGGAGCCGAGATGCTGCTCATGTGCTTTGGTTTACAACGTGGGTTTAGCCAAGGGGTCTGAAACTAATGTCTTTAAATTCCTTTTTTGTAAAATCCAGGCTCTGCCAATGTGTGCTTACTAACTTCAACTAAGAAAACATGTTTTTACCGCTAAAAAAATTAGATAATAGGTTATTAGGCCAAAAACAGTGTATTTTACAGCTTTATCTACGTTTATCCCTACTTTTTTAACGTTTAAAAAAATTAAGGGGGGGGGGGTCTGTTGCTCCTCAAAAAATTTTGTAGGGGCGCCCCCCCCCCCGAAATTTTTCTTTGTATTACAATCCGCCCCCCCCCCCAATGAAACTCTGGCTACGTCCCTGGTAAATAAGTTTAATTAGAAATCGGAAAACAACATTTTAAAGAGCAATGATAAAAATAAATTGTTTTGTTTTATAAAAAATAAGAGATCCAATAATTCTGGAATAGCCCCTTTAACTAATCCAGATGGGTCAGTTACTGTTGATAAAAATCAACAAGTCAACCTACTTTTAAAAAGTTTTTCTCAAACTTTATTGCTGATAACAATATAAATACTCCCATTCAGCGACAAAAAGCAATTAAAAAAAAAATCCTCAAAAATTAAGTTTACTATGAGTACAGACCTGTGCACGGTCTGGAAATTCCCCCCCCCGTTTTATTGGAGGATTTGCCCCCCCCCCATTTTATTGAAGGATTTCCCCCCTCCCGTTTTATTGCCCCCCAGCCAAAAAATGAAAAAAGTACCCTAAAATTATGACGCCATTTTTGACCTATGATGACGCCATCATCGCGAATTTTTTGCAGTTTTTAGCCTATTTCAATGTATTTTAAGCCATTTTAGACCTATTTTTACCTTATTTTCGCTTTTTTTGTCCCCGTTTTCCTTTTCCCTTCCAGTAAGTAACTGAACGAAAAACA
>JASAMX010005644.1:5000-29911 GCA_030248175.1 Microlaimidae sp. YZB2_3
TTGGGCATTTTTGATTTTGGACTATATCTTTGGTAATCCTGGACGGAATACGACGTTTGATAGCTCAAATGAGAGCTAATTATATGTAGATGACTGTCGTGAGCTTGTTATTTGTTATGTTATGATATTTTCATGTGAAATTATGTGATTTATAAAAAATAAATTTGTTACTCGTTTTTAGAACATGGGCATTTCATAATTACGCAATAAATTGGTTTAAAAATTAAACTGTCCTGGTAAAATTTAGTCTATTTTCCGAATTTTTTGTCCCCGTGGTTCTACGTTGCGTCTGTGGTGAGCAATCGTTATAAAATAAAATAGTGTAATTTCGGCACTCATATGCTGTAGGTAAAAACGGATTGAATTAAGTGGTCGGATGTTAAATTGTAGTTGTAAATAGTTAAAAGACAACGTTGAAATGTGTAGGGGTTATAGCACTGCACTTAAACTCGATTAAGAGGGTTCTTTTAAAAAGTGCCGAAATTAAATGCATTTTTTTCCCAAATTTTGCTCATTTTGATACCATTTGGCATTTTAGCTGTAACTTGTTGCCAGTTACACGTTGAAGAACAAGTAGAAGCTTAAATTAAAGAAAACTGTCTGGAGATAATGATAGGTTTTTAAATTTTTGAAAATGATGATTTTTTGACTGAGAAACAATCGATTATTTGTAAAATGCCGAAATTAAATGCTCATATTTAATTTTGGCAATTTTTCATTTTTTTAAAAACTTATTTAATTATTCTACATCAACAACAGTGCTGATATAGGGTGGTAGGCGGTAATATGGAATATCCATGGCCGGCCCGCTTCAGCTTTAAAAAAAAAAAAGTAAAAAAAATACTTTCGTACAGTGAAACTTTTGTGACGCAACGCAGTATCGTGAAAGCTTCAAAATGAGCTATCAAACATAAAAATCGGGCCATACAGTAAAAAGTTACATCGGAAAAACAAAAAAGTGCCGAAATTAAATGCACTACCCTACTTCAAAGGCAGAAAAACTAAGAACCGCAGAAAATTTGGATAAAAATAGGGTTTGACTTTTAATAATAATAATAATAATAATTCCTTTATTCATTCCTTTATTCCTTTTGATAATCTTCTATCTGAATTATCTTTCTTTCGTGCTTAAATTGAAAAAAAAATCAAATAGGTTTACAAATCATTTATAAAAATAAAGCAGAAAACAGTGATTTCACCTTATTTCTGGTTAATTGTTTAGACGACATATTTGGTTTGTTACGTTATATCTTTTTAGTAAATGGTAAATAGTAAATGGTGTGGAATTTATAAAATTTTAAGCGGTTCAATTGGTTCTATTGTGTATATGTAGGCCAGTTGAGTGGGATTTCTCGCGTTAGGAAGGAGGGTCATATCTCCTGAGCCACGGAAGGTATTTTTACAAAAAAAATTTGTCGGCTATTGAGGACAAAAAAAAAACAGAGTTTTACAAAAAAAAAACATCAACATCAATAATTAACGGTTTGACTCTCTGCCGCACTTTTGAAGGGCGGTCGGAACGGAAGTGAAAGTTATGCTACAGTTTAACACAATACACGTGGAATTTTTTTCGCGTTTCAGACGCGCTTTTCGGCCATAATAATCGCTAAAAGTTAAGATGATATAATGAATCAAAACTAAAGTCCCTTTTTCCAGTATTATTAATTTTAGAGGTTGGAAACAAGGTAGTAAATCCTTTTAAATTTTTAGGCTACCGAAAAATCATTTATACCCTTTCCCTCGATTCCCCATAAGTTTAAACTGTAGATATATAATAAAATTATGTTTTTAGATATTATAGAAAATTTCAAAATGAACATTTGTCACCGCAAGTTTAATATTAACTGATCACCTGTTTTACTAACATCATTTTGTAAATTTCTTAATTAAATTAAACCTTTATTATGATTTGCTTCTTCATTAATATTTTGGCTTAAAACAAAACACAATACTGAACAGGAAATTTTTTTGCCCTATGGCTTAAAACAAAACACAAAAAAGAACATTTTTGCCTTATAAAAAGAACATTTTTGCCTTATAAAATAAAAAATAGATAGAGACGTGCTACTGCCACACAATATAGTGCCAAAAGTATAAAATCTACACTATACTACAAAATGCCACAACAAAATATTCACCTGTTTCATATTAACAATTGGAAAAAATAGTTTTGAGATGAAACTTATTTACAAATTACCAGGCCACTACGAGTTTAAGTTTAATCTTGCAAAACAACGGCATTGCACTATGAAAGATTCTAGGACACTAATGTACTGACCATGAAGTTACTGCACAAGAGTACCGGACACGAAGGCACTGGATACAAAAGCAGCGAATGTGAGAGTACTGGATACGAGTACTGGACACGAAGGCAGTGAACGAGAAAGTACTAGACACAAAAGTACTTGTCTCAAGTGTACTGGACACAGGCACTGGACATGAAGGTGGTGAACACAAAGGCACTGGACACAAGGTTACGGCAACAATAACAATTTTTCGTTTAAATTGTATAAAACAATTCTGGGGTGAACGACGGCCGCAGCGCAATAAAGCTCAACGCGATAATAAGTTATTAAACATGTTTTCGTCGCTCTTTTTCTTCTTAATATTATTTTAACTTAAAAAACACATAATTTTAATAAACAAGCTGTAAACCTTGCGTGCTTTCTTAAAGTAGTTAGTTAAATTTTATTGAATTTTGTATATTTACTGAAAGCCTGGAATTTAAATTTCTAAAACACAATAACCATTCAAATTTTTAAAACACTATAGAGTAATGCATGTAATTTCGGCACTTTTTGGACATTTTTAAAACTGTTTTTTGGCCATAACTTTTTCCAACTTTGTTTGATCAAAAAGTTTTATATTACAAAGTTGTGTATTTTCTTATTTTAAACACACTGATATGCATAACAATTAACATCTACGTAAATTTCGTTTTATAAGGGACAACATTGAAAATGACCACTTCGGAAAATTCGTTTGGTGCATTTAATTTCGGCACTTTTTTCTTCAGGCTATAACTTTCTTATTTTTAGGTCAATATTAATGTTTAATGGCTTATTTGAAAGTTGACTGCTACATTTACTGCCATATTGGTTATTTTTACTTTAGTTTGTTTTTATCTGAGTGAAAAATTGAAAATTAAATTAAAGTGCCGAAATTAAATGCATTTTCGAAAGTGCCAACATTAAATGCACCTTTTGCCCATTTTCCTTCAAGAAGTTACTACAGCCAACGAAAACATTGGTAGATGATGTTATGACTGTCCTTTTTTCGCCCATTCATCTAGTTTCTAACGAGTTATCAATAACTTCTCAATTCAAATTTGGGACCAAGTTATGATAAGATATGTAATCAAAACTTAAAAAAGTGCCGAAATTAAATGCATGACCCTAACATAACCACTCAATTTTGATTGTTTGTTTTCTGTCTCTACACTTATATAAGGTAAGCCTTGTAACGTCTGGAAATATGGGATGAAATTAAGGGAGTTTTTTAAAAAAGGAATACAAAAAAATTGCTGGTTTTTAGTGTTTTGAATATGAAATGCAATACAGGACGCAATACAAGACTTAAAGCTTCAGTACTCCGACTCTTGACGTTTTCTGTGCACATAATCATCCGCTGCGCTGATTCTACGTTTACAACTCACTAAGGCGTCATATTTTCGTAACATCAAAAAACGAGAGTTGTTACAGTGACGAAAATCATGTACAATATACTTTTTAAAGAATATATTTAATTTTTTAACATTGAAATGCTAGTATTGATACTATTAAAAAATTTTCTGTAATTTTTTTTGTTTACTCATTTTATTGAAAAATGTCATTAAATCCAATGTTTTAAAAGACGGGGATTTTAGCTGAAGATGGAACAAGGTTTCGAAAAAAAGCCTTATATTAAATGAAAATAATAGTATAAAGCTACAATAAATCTAAAAAGTTAATGCCAGAAAATACTGAAACAAGTCTCTTTAAAACCAGCAAAACTTGTTTGTTTGTTGTTTGTTTGTTTTAAAAAGACTTGTTTTAGTCTTCTCTGGCATCAAGTTTTTATAGACTTATTATGGCTTGATACTATTTCATTTAATATACGGCTTTTTTTTTCGAAACCTTGTTTCGTTTTTTGCTAGAATTTATTTAATATATAGTATTATATATTTTTAATATAATCTGCGTAGAATTATGAAAACAATTTTTAAAAGTTAAAAGTTTATTTATTTCGCATAAAGCAGGATACGCAAGGCCGATGTTACTCAGCACTAATTGCGCAACCAAATACTACATATAACAATATTAACGACGAATATTATCACAATGCAGGCAGGATGTCTTAGCGGAGACTCGATCTAGGGACCTTCATTATGCAAGATAATATCCAGGGACCTTTTAAAATATTGCGCATAATTAATTTATTCAGATTTCATTACAGATAAGTGAATAGGATCATTATATGCATAAATTGATGTGTTTTTTTTTATTAGTAACATTACACATTAACTCTTTGGAATTCTGTCTGCGAATCCGCAGAAGGTATTTTACGCCAGTGCTATTCAGTATTAAACTCTACGTTTCGTTTTCTATCGGCGTAAAGTTTAAAACTGAGCCGCGGTGGCGCATAATCTCTTCTGCTGATTTGCTGCGCTTTTTAGACGCAAAAAATCCCAAAGGGTTACAGTACAAAAATTAAAACAAAACGTCAGAGTTTTTTCTTTGGAGAGCACCACAGGCCGTCCACTATAATCAATACAATGGCCGATACCCCCATAAACACCCTGGCTGAACGCGCCAACGCGCAGCCCTATGACCGATGACCTTTTTTAATGTAGGTGGTCGCTGTGAGGAAAGTGTTAACACGCGTTGGCGGGCGAAACAAAGCAGCCCTTCCAACTGGACGCGCCTCCCCTGCCACTTGATTTTTAATCCTTGCCGATTATACACTTAAGCATTTGTTTATTATAAAGGAGGTGCTAAAAATTAGGATAAAAAATTTAAAGAGATAGATTTTAAAAAAATGCTTTAAGGTTTAATTAATATTGAGAAACTTTGTTTTAATTTTAACGATAGCTTTTTTAGGTTATAGGTGCGCAAATACCATTGGGTTTTTTTATTAACGTGCGCGTTTTGCATTACCGCCACATTATTTTTGCTGTTGAATGGCATTTGCTGGTGATTTTCGTTGATGAATTACGTTGTTCCAGGCAAACTGTAAATTCCACCGACACCAACCAAAATCTACCGTAATCTACCGTAATTTTTAATATTATGCAAATTTCCCCGGAATTTCATCATTTAGGGTAACTGACTTAATTTCGGCCACCTTTTTTTATTTTTTTTAAATAAGTTTTTTTTTTGGCTTTTTCAATTAAGCCAAAATTTGGCCTAAAAATCAAACAATAGCTATATTTGTTATTCCAGTGCAAAATTTGAATATTTCTGTTACACTTAAAAATCAGTGAAGGTTTAAATTTTTTTTAAAGTGGCCGAAATTAAGGCGCGTGCCATTTATTTCGGCCAGCTACAAAAAACTGGCCATAACTATTGCTTAAACGATCAATAAAAATTTCTAAAGGTTGCAAATTTACCCTTAGGTATTGTTCTTGGTACATATGACTTAATTTTTCCCGATTGCAAACTTTAATAGTTATTAGCAAGACTTTAAATAATTATGTCAAAACCTTAAAAAAACAAGTTTTAATAACTTGTATTTTTTGTTCAATTTTTATTTTTGGCTTAAAAAACGTCAAAACAAAGTCAAACAAGCAAAAAAAATTCTTTATAAATACGGTAGTACAATGATAGTTAAAAACAGCAAAAAACGGCAGGTTCTTTCACCTAAATTTTAAGGTGGCCGAAATTAACGGAATCTTAAAATGCGCAGTTAGTTAAACGCATTGCAAAGTAATTTTGAAGAAAATATCAAAACATGAAAATTAACAACTTTGAGCCTTAAATAAAAGATATTTTAAGATTATATATTGCTTTGTTCTAAATTTGATGCAATTTAAACACATAACAAAAATTAAGAAAATCATAAAAAATTCACTTTTTGTATGAAAATGTTGATAATGTAGAATAATAAAAATAAAAAACTTTAGCAAGAAAACTTTATTCAACATTAATCCAGTTACTTTTGTGCTAGTTTTTTTGTGTTTTAAAAATAAGCCAATTTTCTAACACCCTAAATTGGTGGCCGAAATTAAGGCGTGGCCGAAATTAAGGCGTGGCCGAAATTAAGTCAGTTACCCCTACATATTTTGCGTCCAATATCTCATTAAAATTAATCAGATATTAAGTTTTAGGAGCTTTTTCACTTTTCAACAATATTTTTTAAAGCTTTTGGTGTTCTGCAGAAAAAAATTTCGGAATATGCATAATATTCTGAAAAATATTAATTAAAAAGTAAATTATTTGGCATTTTCAAAACGCTGTTTTAAGGATTTTATATTTATTTTTAGGTTTCGCTTAGGCTTAGAAAAAAAAGCTTCTTTGGTTTGAATCTAGTTAAATTCTGTTAACTTTTTAACATAAAAAACAGTTTAAATATTTGTTATAACAAAAGTTTCAATTTAAAAATCAACACCGTGAATCCTAAGCCTAAACCCTAAATTCAAATGAAAAATCTTAAATTAAACAATTCAAAAGAAAATTTAAGCTGCGTTCTTAAACTTAAATAATAAATTGAAGGTTTACATGTTTTATTAATTGAATTAATTATTATATTTTATTTTAATTTACTTATTTTTTTGTTTTTAAACTTAATTTAATGCTTTTTATAGTGTAATACATTAAAAAATAGTTAGTTTTCCAGAAACTAATATGCAAAAAGCTAACTTGCATTCAAAAAACGTTTAAATTTCTTTAATTTGTCCAGTTTCGATCAATTCCGTCTAACCTGCACATCAATATGTGATTTACGTAAATTTGAGGCGGTGTCCGTGTTGGTGGAATTTACAGTTTGCATTGTTCCACCGGTTAATTACAACTCAGCGCTTATGTTTGCCTGCTGTTGAATTACACAAGATGGTGTTGGTGTCCGGAAATTTTGTCTTCTACATCTCGGCTTTCAACATCTCGTTTTCTACATCTCGTCTTCGGAAAACTTGTCTTTTAAGCATCTCGTCTTTGGAAAACTCGTTATTTGGATGCGATTTTGTAAACGTACTTTCAAAAATGCGACTTTCTACCCCAATGATAAAATTTTCTTTGATTTTAAGGGCTTTATTTATTTATTTAATGTTTATTGTATAGTTCACATGTATAAGCATACATAAACACACTTACATACAATATTATAGCAATGCAAAAAAAAACACAGAATCAAAAAATAATAAAAATTTAAAATACAGAACACAAATAAAGGGTTTTTATTTACAAATAATTTAACTGTTGGAGCAGACACCACATCAAATGGTAAAGAGTTCCATCAAGGACCCACTTTATTTGAAAAAAAATGTTTACGAACATTTACGCGTGCGTTTTCCAATACTAAGTTAAAGCCGTTTTTTCTAGTTTTAGGGTAAGCAGAAAGCTTTAAAAAAATCTGATGGGTTTACATCTACTTTTTTATGTATGATTTTGTAGCAGTTAATTAAGTCGTTTTTTATACGACGAGATTCTAAGCTCTCAATTCCAAGATATTTTATACGATTTTGAATAAGTCATTTAATAAAAGTTTATCATGTAAAAAATTTTACTTGATTTTTGGCTTTTGCTTAGGCTTAGGTAAAAAAAGGTTTTCAATAATTGTGTTATTAAAAAAATAGGGGAACTTGTCTTTTGAAAAGTGCGTTTACAAAATCGCATCCAAAAGACGAGTTTTTCGAAGAGGAGATGTTTAAAAGACGAGTTTTCCAAAAACAAATTGCAGAAGACGAGGGCCGGAATTCACAAAGCAGGGTAAACACGGTGCAAACACCGTGTTAGTGTATTCGGTGTAAGCACCGTGTAAACTACGGTATTTTTGGGTGCTAGCACGATGTTAGTTAATCCGGACTAGTTACAGTAGGTTTCGCGGCTAATTTTTTTTTGTTTGAAAAATTCCTTGTTTAACATATATTTACAATATTTTGTTCTGCCACTTTTTACACAAATTTGAAATTACTTAATAGAGATTTAAAAGTTTATCAGTTTTTTATACAAATAATTCCTCTAAATTTTGCTTTTTTTATCGTTTAACGAAATTTTAACAGACTTAGCCCCAGGTATATTGAAACCTACTGTAATTTGTATTAACTAACACCGAGCTAGCACGAAGATTATCCCTCTTTGTGAATTCCGGCCATGATGTTAAAAGACGTATTGTAAAAAACGAAATTTCCTGGAACCGGTGTACTCGGACTAATGGTTAATTATAACCATGAAAATGCTGGTGATGAATATGAAATATGAAAATGCTGGTGATGAAAATGAAAATGATGAATATACGGGTCCGTATAAAATCCCGGGTGCGTTAACTTAGCCTCTCGTAACAGCCTCTCGTAACGCGCTCCCAGCCTCTCGTAAGGAAAAAGACAAATATCTCGCCAAATACTGGAGTAAATTTAAAACTAAAAATATAGATGGATAGAAGAGAATGAGATCTATTTGATTCATATTAAATCATGAGTTAATTCAAAGTATCAAGCGAGATATAATGATTTGAACTTTTTCGTCAGCCTCTTATAAGAGGCCCGGGTTTTCTTACGAGAGGCCCGGGTTTTTTTTTAGTTTTTGCAAAATTTATGTAATATCTTCGTATTTCTTCAATTTTAAACAAAAAATCAATTAGTTTCTATTATATTTAAATTCTCTGGAGTATTCTAATGCTCGTAAAATCAACTAAAATCCTAATTCTTCTATTAAAAATTGACTTCAGTTTCTTAAAACAAAAAAATAATAAAAAAAATCCGGACGAAATTTTATATTATTTTTTGCCTTTATATAAAAAAAAGTCGTAATATATACAAGTGAAAGACATGGAAGCTATAAATTTATTCTTTAAAATTATATCTATATTAGTGAAGGAGTTTATATTATTTAGAACAAAAACAAAAATAGCGACATATAGGACACATTTTATTTAAAAAACTTGTGTTTTTCTTAGATCGCGTTACATAATTTATTAATAAATAATTGAAAATGTAATTTTTCAGCTAAATTTTGATACAATTTATATTAAGAAAAAAATCTTTTATTAATTAATAAATTTTTGCATTAATGCGAAAATTTGGATAAAATCAAACGACTTGGATTTGTTTTGGGCTCTGTTAATGTTAGTATATTACAATTTTGTAAAACAGAGGATATTCTTACAAAAAGGTCGAATTTAAAATTTTAAACCAATACAAATTGATTTGAAGAGCATTTTAAATTAAAAAAAACAACTTAAATTCGAAATTAAAAATGGCGTTAACTAGATTTGAAACCGGGATGTATTCATCGTTCCTAACCACTTGACCATTCACCCACGGTTGTGATTCGCTTTAAAAGTGGTTTATAAACAATGTCAAATGTTTTAACCGTATGTAATATAGCATTCTTAAGTTAAAAAGCTGTTTCACTAAGCTAGTTTTAAAAAATAAAAATGGGTTTCATCGAAAAAAAAAATTTTTATCGAAAGTTTTAATATAAAAATAAATGAAATCATTCTAAAAACTAAATTTACAAATATTTCGAACATAATTGTTTGTTATTGGGTTACGTTGATGATTTTCGCCGCCATATCGTAGCTCCGAAGCGCCCCAGAAGCAAACCTTCAGTTTCAAAGCTCCGTTCTATTTTTTGCTAATTTAATACATAACAGAAAAGCATACCGACTAATCATTAATTAAATATTTAGATCAGAGTAGTAGTAAGTAGGCCGGATCGAAGTTTTGGATTCTCCCGAACCGCGGCAAACAATTTTTTTTATTAAAACAATAATATAAAAAGGTGGAATATAATGGAAGCTGCTGTTTGGGCCAGCCCGAACGGAAGAATTGCGGTTTGGGCCGTCTAAATCTTGGCCCACTTACAATTCTGTAATATCAACTATATTTTTTGAAACTAAAATAAATAATTTAAAGAATAAAAATGATAAAAACATGTCAAATGTTTTAATTATACAAAAGTTTCAGTTTATTCAATTACAGGCGCGAAAGTCATCAGCTCAAAAGTCTCTCTTGCTTTAAATAGTACGAGCTCCAGAGCTAGTAATTTAGCCGTAGGAAAATCTTTGTCAAACTAGTATTTGTAGGTTGCATTTCAATATATTACTTTTGTAGAAGTACAAAAGCTATGCATTTAAAAACACGCTAATGATATGACAGTGAACGTAGTTTTACAAAAACTTGCGTCTGAACGGAAAATAAAATTATTTATTTATTAATATCAATAAAATAACAGTACTCCGGAGAAATCTGATTTGATTGGCATAGGGTAGTGCATTTAATTTCGGCACTTTTTTGTTTTTCCGATGTAACTTTTTACTGTATGGCCCGATTTTCATGTTTGATAGCTCATTTTGAAGCTTTCACAATACTGCGTTGCGTCACAAAAGTTTCACTGTACGAAAGTATTTTTTTACTTAATTAAATCAGTTTTTAAAAAAAATGGAAAATTGCCGAAATTAAATATTTGCATTTAATTTCGGCACTTTACAAAATTAACAATTTTTTTAAAATAAAAAAACCAATAAACCAAACAAAAAAAAAAAAAAAAAATAAAAAAAAAAAATAAAAAAAACAATTCAATCGATTGTTTCTCAGTCAAAAAATCATTATTTTCAAAAATTTAAAAACCTATCATTATCTTCAGACAGTTTTCTTTAATTTAAGCGTCTACTTGTTGTTCAACGTGTAACTGGCAAAAAGTTACAGCTAAAATGCCAAATGGTATCAAAATGAGCAAAATTTGGGAAAAAAAGTGCATTTAATTTCGGCACTTTTTTAAAGGACCCTCTTATTCGAGTTTAAGTTCAGTCCTATGACCCCTACACATTTCAACGTTGTCTTTTAACTATTTACAACTACAATTTAACACCCGACCACTTAATTCAATCCGTTTTTACCTACAGTAATGAGTGCCGAAATTACACTATTTTATTTTATAACGATTGCTCACCACAGACGCAACGTAGAACCACGGGGACTAAAAATTCGGAAAATAGACTAAATTTTACCAGGACAGTTTAATTTTTAAACCAATTTATTGCGTAATCATGAAATGCCCATGTTCTAAAAACGAATAACAAATTTATTTTTTATAAATCACATAATTTCACATGAAAATATCATAACATAACAAATAAAAAGCTCACGACAGTCATTTACATCTAATTAGCTCTCATTTGAGCTATCAAACGTCGTATTCCGTCCAGGATAACCAAAGATATAGTCCAAAATCAAAAATGCCCAATTGGGAAAAGTGCCGAAATTAAATGCACTACCCTATATTCTATCAAAATTTCTTATTTATTTTTACATTTTTATTAAATTTTGAAAAAAAAAACTTTGATTTACAAAATTTTTTTGACAAAATCTTCTTTGGCCTTATACTCTTTATGTTTTAAATTAGCGAAAAAATTTGGAGGCACTCCGGAGTCATAGCTTCGGTTTGGGAAACATTACTAATTTTAAACGCTGTTGTTGTGATTTTTTCATTATAGGGTCATGCATTTAATTTAGGCACTTTTTCAAGTTTTGATTACATATCTAATCATAACTTGGTCCCAAATTTGAATTGAGAAGTGATTGATAGCTCGTTAGATTAGTTATGTTCCTCGGAGCTTCGAGCTCCGGAGCTCCATAACGGAGCTCCGTTTTTAGGAGCTCCGGAGCAATCCTCGCAGTTCCGCCCTATTTTTATACTAATTTCGTCAATAATTAAAAAGGGATGGCGTTAATTATTTTGTCAAAAATTTTTTGTAAACTAAATTTTTTCCAAAACTTATTTAAAACAATAAAAATCGTACTACAAATACAGATAGAGACGGCCTGAACACAACTAATTACAAAGTGCTTTCAACCACTCACAAGCCTCTCTTCACGCATATCTTAGTAGATTTGTACGAGAATGAGGCTCGAAAAGAACTCCAGGAAAAAGGAATTTGCAAATCAAAGAAAAAAACTTGAAAAAAGAAATTAGCATATAGTTTAGGGTTTTATTATATGAAATGTGATATTTGTTAAAGCTCAATATTCAGTTTTAATGTTGCTTCTAGTCAATTGGAAGGTTTTAATTTGTGATTAATTTATATACTAAAGATAAATTCTATCAGGGTGAAAATAGATAAGTGGTAAAGTAACCACTCGTTCTTTGAGAAAATATCACGTGCAGAGAAACACATAACGCAACTAAATAATAATTAGTTACATAACCGCTGAAAACTTTTTTTAATTTTTCATGCTCGGAGGTTTATTGTTTATTTTTTCCTGGCAGAGAGCAGTTACGCACTTAATTTCAGCAGATCGCTTGCTGTGAGTACAATTTTTTCAATTGACATTTCATCAGACTAAAAAAATACAACAGTGCTGTGTGATTAGATCAATGTATAAACAAATCATTATCATATGGTGGAAATTTCTATTCAGTGTGGCCAAACTAAATGCAAAGTTCCTATAGTCCACATAAGGTCCATCTTAGACTAGTTCACATCTTTTTTTTTATTTTTATTTAATATGTCGTACATGGCCAATTGTATACACAAGGCATACAAAAAAGCACTTATATAGACATAGAACAAATGTCAGTAAAAATAAAAAAAAGAAAAAAAATTAATATAATCATCACATAGGTTGATAGATAAAAGAACACATAATTTTTAAATTGTTTCAATACATAAAAAGACATATTATACTAGCCTTGAAAAATGCTCCAAGAATAGAGCAGGAAAATAGGGGCGATTTTTCCCCGGGCGTATGTTAAGACAGAAAAGATGTAGACTAAAGATGAATTCTGTCAGGGTGAAAATGACTAGGTGGTGAAGTAACCACTCGCTCTTCGAGAAAATATCACGTGTAGAAAAACACTTGACGCAACTTAATAATAATTGGTTACATCATCTCTGAAACTTTTTTAATTAATTTTATTCTCAAGAGTTTATTCTTTATTTCTTCCTGACGGCGAGCGGTTACGCCCTGAATTTCAGCCTGAAGGATTCTAACTTTAGTCTGAGATGGACATTATGAGGACTATAGGAAATTTGCATTTGGTTTGGCCAGCTGCTTACTAAATAAAAATTTCTACCATATGATAATGATTTGTTTATACATTGATCTAATTACACAGCACTGTTGCATTTTTTTAGTTTGATGAAATGTCAATTGAAAAAATCATACTCACAGCAATCTTTGACAAGCGCGAAATCGCCACTTTTTCAATTAGAAGGTTATATTTGTATGTGTAAGAAACAACTATAAATTTGAAAAAGTGGCGATTTCGCGCTTGTCAAAGATTGCTGTGAGTATGATTTTTTTAATTGACATTTCATCAAACTAAAAAAAGTGCAACAGTGCTGTGTGATTAGATCAATGTTTAAACAAATCATTATCATATGGTAGAAATTTTTATTTAGTGAGCAGCTGGCCAAACCAAATGGAAATTTCCTATAGTCCACATAATGTCCATCTAAGACTAGTGTACATCTTTTCTGTCTAAACATACGCCCGGGGAAAAATTTGCGTTCAGTTGCGCTCCAGAAAAAGTTTACCTACGTTTTCTAAATATAGTTGGCGCGATGCGGTGCGCCAATGATTGCAATTATAATTTTTAAAGTAAAAATAATAATAATAATAATCAGATGATGAACATGAATTACAGAATTTACTCACGTTCTCTAAGTATAGTTGGCCCGGTGCCGTGGGTTAAATTGCAGTGTGGCACCTCGCACCACCGATGATTACTGGCGCGTGGCGCTGCCGCGCCACCGACGCTTATTATTATTTTTTAATAAATCAGTAATGCAAGAATTAAAAAAAGTACTCTGTTATTTTCGGCTTTTTCTGCGCGGTTGAAGCAGATGGCGCTGGGAACTGGTTCCGTTTCTGCCACCAATTAAAACCGGTCTGCTTTTTTGTGCGGTTTCTATGAGGGGATGTTGGTTGTCTGCTCTGTACAATCCTTATTGTTGCCAAAAGGCTGTTATTGTGCGGTGGAGATTTTTTATTTGTCTTTTTACAAATTTTTTTATTTTGATTAATAAATCGATAACAAGGACCTAAATGAAAAAAGTGCTTCCTAAGAAAGTTGCGTCATTCCTTCTTCTTTCTAATGAGCCCATGTGTATTTTTGATCAATCAGTAACGAATGAGGAATATCGCTTTTAAGAATGGAGCGTTGAAGTAATAATAATAATAATAATAAGAAGAAGAAGAAGAAGAAGGTTCTGAATATCAAAATTTACCCACGTTCTTTAATAATGGTTGGCGCGGCGCCATGGGGCTAAATCGCCCCGTGGCGCTGCCGCGCCACCCATGATAAGTTATTTATATAACACAAAATTTGGTTTGGCTAAATCAAATGACTTTAGTTTTTCACGAAATTTTGTTAACGACTTAGCAGAAACGGTTTCGGAGCTCAAAGAGCTCAACCAAGTCACAACTCTGACACTAAAAAAGTTTTTTCAATCGCCCTTTTTTCCTGCTCTATTCTTAGTGCATTTTTCAAGGCTAGTTTTTTATATTAGACTGCATATAAAAACGTACTGGATCCAGATTTTTTTGTCTGCGGAACAATAGTGGAATAAAACTACAAACGAGAAACGACTCTGTCCAAAAGTTTTTGAATACCAGTGTGCTAATTATTAGTAATATTCATCATAAAACTTTAAGACTCGATCTACTTTGGAATGGGGTTTTTTACTCGTAGATCGGTCTCTGAGTTTGGGTTCCAGTCTAGTTTAGTCATTTGAAAACTCACTGGAATACTGGATTGGGTCCAAAAACAGGATGAAAAAAAACGAACAACTTAATTTTCCAGTGATCATACTAAATTATACACTAAAATTTAATCATGGGTGGCGCGAGAGCGCCACGGGGCGATTTAGCCCCGCGGCGCCGCGCCAACCATAATTAGAGAACGTGGGTAAATTTTGAAATTCATATTCATCTCCTTCTTCTTTTTCTTCTTCTTCTTCTTATTATTATTATTCTAACGCTCAATTCTTAAAATTGATATTCCTCCTTCGTTACTGATTGATCAAAAATAAACACGGGCTCATTGGAAAAAACAAAAAATTACGCAACTTTCTTAGGAGCCACTTTTTTCATTTAGGTCCTTGTTATCGATTTATTGATCAAAATAATAAATTGAAAAACAGCAAAATAAAAACTTCTAACCGCACAATAACAGTCTTTTGGCAACAATAAGGATTGCACAGACCAGACAACGGACAGCTCCTCAGAGAAACCGCATAATAACAGCAAACTGCTGTGCTTGGTTGCTATTGGTGGCGGAAACCGCACAGCGCCATCTACTTCAAGCGTGCAGAAAACGGTGAAAGCAATAAAATATTTTTTGTTAATTCTTAATTTACTTATGAAAAAATATTTTAATCGGTGGCCCGGGAAGCCACGCGGCAGTATATCCAACTACTAATTTAGCCAACAGCGCCAACTATAATTAACCAACGTTGGGAAAATTTTGTAATTAATGTTCATCTTCTTCTACTTATTTTTATTACTATTATTCTAACGCTCATAACTTAAAATCGATATTCCTTCACCGTTCATGTGGCGATTTAACCCCGCGCCACCGCCCCAACTATAATCAGAGAACGTGGATAAAATAAAATTTGTAATTTATGTTCATCTTCTTCTTCTGCTGATTCTTTATCTCAAAAAAATAATAATTGCAATCATTAATGGTGCGGTAGCGCGGCAGACAGCAATGTAGCCCCACGGCGCTGCACCATCTAAAATTAACGAACGTGAGTAAATTTTGTAATTCATGTTCATCTTGTTTTTCTCATTATTATTGTTTTTGTTTCAAAAATATAATTGCAATCCTTGCTGATGCGACGATTTAGCCCCATCCACCGCTCAAACTATAATTAGAGAACGTACGTATTTTTTTAAAATAAACTTTCATCTTCTTTTTATTTTAAAAACATATAATTGAGTTATTGATGGCACGGGAGCGCCACATAACGATTAAGCCCCATGGCACCGCGCCAAGAACAATTAAAGAACTTGGATAAATTTTGTAATTGATGTCCTTGTTCTCCTTATAATTAATAGATTTTTTTTCAAACGCTTATCTTAAAACCGATATTCCCCTGTTGCGACTGATTGATCAAAAATAAACATGAGCTTTTTGAAAAAAGTAAAAAATCGCGCAATAATTTTTTTAGGAGCCACTTTTTTCAGTGTTGAAATCCAAAATTTAAATTGTTTACAACATAATAATAAATTCATATTAATAATTGAGCACTATTAGAAATTTATATTATTGCATAGCTAAGACTCTAACTTTTTTAATTTAATTTAAAAATTCAATTTATCAACCAAAAATAAAGAATAAAAAATGTCGGCCAAGTTTTTCACATAATGTTAACGAAAAATAGGTTTTCTATTGATAATATTAAAACAAAAACATTATATCTCGCCAACGGATTGATTTTAAACATTTTGTCATTGAAGGCTAATACTATACTTTATTAGGTTACCTTAGTTCTGATGAAATGACAATTAAAAAAAAAACTCACAGCAATCTTTGACAAGCGCGAAATCGCCACTTTTTCAAATTTATAGTTGTTTCTTACACATACAAATATATCCTTCTAATTGAAAAAGTGGCGGTTTCGCGCTTGTCAAAGATTGCTGTGAGTATGTTTTTTTTAATAGTATTTTGTGGGATTAAAAAAAAACGAGCGGGGTTGTGTATTAGTAATACGTCTAAATAAAAAATTATTATTATGTAAAAATTTTTATAGATTGGGAAGGTGGGCAAATCAAACCAAAATTGATTAAGGAGTAAATAAATTCCATACTCGGCCAAATCTTCATTTTTGTGATTAAACTAACGCCCTGGGGAACACACTCCCCCCTTTTCTCTCTATATTTTTAGCATTTTTAATAAGATAATAACAATTTCAAAACGATTCCGTCAATCAGGGAAGAGCGCGGAGCGCTCTTTCCCTTATATTAAATGGGTTAAGTCACTGCGCGGTTAATCTTTGTTGGTGGCGTCATCGAAAATCAACAAAACCTTTAATAGTTTTTTAGCCAATTAAAAATCTAAACTTTTTACATAACTAAAATATTACCCATAATTTTCTGATTTTAAAAACCTAAAAACTTTTGCTAAACATACTTGAATTTCATACTAATAAGCTTAGTTTGCTTAACTTTTTTTGTTTTTTTTTTTTTTGGAGGTCCCCCAAAAATTTTTCTCTGTGGTAAATATTTGGAGCTGATTTTTTACACATAGATGCTAAATTGCCGCCTCACCTGAATTTTATTCTCGTATATGCTCTATTGTCCGTAGTTAAACCTCTGTTCATGTGAAAAACGACCAGTTTTTTTTCCAAGTTACGCATTAGGTACTGGGGTACTTGTGTGACACTTCTTTTCCTTACTGAATTACATATTAAGTAACTTCATTCAGTAATACACATTCTCTTGTGGTTATTTTTTTTGGTTTAAATTATAATTCCTTACCTTTTTATAAAAATTACTAATTTTCAACGGGAAGAGCGAAAAAATATCCTTACCACTAATTAGCAGCCATATGGCAACAATAAAAAAATTTAAAAAAATAAAATGAAATAAATCTTGGGTGACGTGTGAGCGCTGCGGGATACAATGTTTCAATAGACGGAAATTTATCAAAATCGAAACAAAAAAAAGTCTTTTTTATATGGAATACTATGAAGCTACAATCACTCCAAAAATTTAATGCGAGAAAAGACTGGTCTGGGTAACCTCGTAAAATTGTATGGAACCTGGAAAAACCATTTACAATGGTGTGGTTTTGTTGTTTAAAAATAAACCATCAATCCAGAAAAATCAAGCACAAAACAAAAGTCCAAATAAAGCTAATTTCCAAAAAAGTGGTTAAATCAGGTCTAACTAAAAAAATTTAAACAGAAGAAAAACACACTATTTTATATGGTTCTTTCAGGTTCCATACAATTTTACGGAGTTACCCAGACTTAATTTTTGTATAGTATACTGCTTAAAATTACATTGAAATTTTGGATATGAAAATAATTGTATTCATATCATGAGGAAAGAGTAAATTTTTTAATGTTTTATATCTTTAATAAATGACATTAAATTCAATGCATTAAAAGGCGGAAATTCTAGCAAAAGACGAAACAAAGTTTCGAAAAAAAGCCTTATATTAAATGGAATAGTATAAAGCTACATAAGTCTAAAAACTAAATGCCAGAAAAGACTGAAACAAGTCTTTTTAAAACCTGTAAATTAGTAACAGATTTTGTGAAATTTTCAGAAAAACAAAACCGAATAAAAACAATACGTGTAAAAGCTTTAGTTTGCGTTTTTAACCATTAATAAAACTTAATTCACATAAATTTCCCACAAAGTGGATTAAGCTTTTATATGAGTTAACCAGCTGTAAATACCACGGTATTAATTAAATCACACGTCGTAAAAACGATACAAAAAGAGTATAACGCAAGCGTCACAGTCACCATGAAAATTTTTTTTCAAAATAAATTATCGAATTGTGCATTAAATTTTGTAATTTATGATTATTTTCGTATAAATAAAAGTATACCGCCGTATAAACGGCTATTTAAAACCAATTATCCAGTTCTAAGTCCGAAAAACATTGAAAAATTTAGATTTAATATAAAGCGACTTTTTCTTTAATGTTTCTATTTATTACATAAGCTGTCAAAGTATTTGTTAAATTAAAATTGAAATTTTTTAGACTTATGTAGCTTTATACTATTCAATTTAATATAAGGCTTTTTTTTGAAACTTTGTTTTGTCTTTTGCTAGAATTTTTTTATTTATAATATTTTTATTTTGTTTATTGTGCGGTTAAAAAGTGCTTCGGTATTTTTATGTTTGTAAAACATTTTTAATTTGTTATTTCTATTTTTATGTTTGTAAAACATTTTTAATTTGTTAATATTTTTGGTATCAATAACTTACATGCTTTTTGAAGTTATCGTGTACATATTTTACGAAAAACTAAAAGCTGAAAATTATCATGTTTTAAGTGCTTGACCAAAACTACCTTTCACTTTCAAAATTTAAAACCTAAGGGATTTAAAAAACACGTTTAAAGGACAAGTATTCTGAAAAAAATCGAATTTGTTTATGGTTTCAAATAAAATTTTGCACAAAGGAAACTAGGTACCCAAAACATTAAGAGTTAAATTTGGTTTAAATGCGACCAGTAATAATTAATGGGCGGGCCATTTTTTCAAAAAAATGAAGATGGTAAAAATAAATTATAATTATAAGGTTGTTATAAATAAAAATTATTTTATTTTTTAAGATTGTTTTTTAATAGTATTTTGAAATAAAGTACAAAATTTTAACATCACATGAATTTATTTAGAGTAAACAAACAAATTGTTTAGAAATTAGGTTATAAAAACAAGCTTAAACTATGCCCATATCACTGGGAACGGGACTCGAGGGTACTGGACACGAGGGTATTTGACACGGGGGTACTGAACACGAAGCTACTAGGCTTAAAAAATTGCGTTTATCACAACCTCGGGGCAAAATTGATTTATTATGCAAGGGGGGTCACGAGGGACACGAAGGTACTGACGAACAAAAAACCTAACCTTCACGCATAAAGCGGATAAACTTATTGCATAACAATAGTTTTTTTTTACGTAAAAATCTTTGTTTGTTTGACTGATTTATAAAAGGAAAAATTATAAAAATAAAATAATTGTGAAGACATAAAACAAAAATAAGAATTCTATAACATTAAAACATTTTTGTTTAATTTTTTTACATTCTCTAGTAATTTATTTTAAAAATTATAACTAGCTTTAGAAATGCTAAGAAGCTATGAGACGACTCGAAAGATAATGAACATTAAGGTTGCTGTTACACTTTGATTGTGCTGTCATTTCTGCTATTAATAACCTTGCAAAACAGTAAAATATTTCCTGAAAAACAATTTCTTGACTTTTTTAACAGTAAATTATTAGGTATTTTTTAAAAGCACGTTATTATTAGGATATTATGATAATGTTTAACATATTTTTTGGGTTTTTCTTAGGCTTAGAAAAATAAAGTTTTCTGTGTGGTTTTGAAGACTCGCAAATATCCGTTGTTGGATTATTTTACTCACGACTCTATACTTAGATATAAATGCATAAAATATCATACATGAAAAATCTACCAGCTGTATGTTTTTGGTTTTTAAAAGGCCATTTTGCTTGCCTTGTTTTAAATAATCAACAAACGGCGCAACTGCGGCGCATGTACGCACCTGACAATGGGTATAAGATATTATTTAATTATAAGTAAATAAAATACAATAACTATGATTAAATTATATCTGGCTGACGCTGAAAATTAGAATGCAGACATGAGGGGACCAATTAAAATTGAGCGGTAATGACGTTTTTAAAAAAAAAAAAAACAAATAAGAATGCAGAATTTTTGTTAATTCCACCTTTTCACAAAATATACAAAAATTAACGTACTTTAGCCCCTAAAAAAATTTGCATTTAGGTTACAAATTTAGTAATTTGATAAATAATTATTAAAATACAGTTTATAATCTTTATTGGTAATTCGCTTTAGTGAAAAAATTTTCAATGTTTTTGTTGTTAAATAGTCAATTCAATACTGCAAATATCGCGGTCAGCTAGATTTTATTTGCCTATAAAAAAACCACAACTGATTTCGCACAATGCACACATATACTACACTTTTGAATTTAATTGAATTGAACATCTTTTATTATTAAGACACTTGAAATACATACTTACATACATAAATACGGATTTTGTTTAAATCATTCATTACCCAAAAGAAAATTATGATCAATGTAACTCATCAAGAAACAGAAGTTATAAAAAACAAAAACTAGAAACATAAATCATAAAATATTCATAATTCTAAGTTTGCAACATATTTGATAAGTTTTTATAAAAAAAAAGGAGAATTGCTACTTATATGTACCGGTTAAACTTTATACATTAGTCAAAAGTAAAAAATTTAAGTTTATTTTTAAATTCAGTTTGCGGTAATAGAATTCATCGTTTCCTTTTTGGCAACTGATTTATATAAAGTGCGCCTCGAGAAGTAAAAGAAAACAAAAAAGGTTAGTTTTAACTTTAGGTAAAAACAATTTTTAAAAAACTTGCCCAATCAAAAAATTGAGTAAATAAACAAATATAAAAATTATTAAAGTTATAAAATCAAATTGAATGCGACGACTGTCAAACGACTTAAGACAAACACAAATTTAAGTGTTTTTGTATAAGTATAATTAGAAGGCAGGTTGTAGTTGCATAATTAGAAGGCAGGTTGCAGTTGCATTCCACAAATGCTTTTTTTTAAATTTGCGTTGAACAGATTTAAAAAAGATAACCGCAGATGGAAACAGTACTCCAAGGTGGGCTACTGAACGCTTTAAATAACACAATTAAAATCACTGGCATTTTTGGTTTGCAAACACTTAGAAAACGGTTTTCACAATACAATAATCCAAAACTTTAGGCTAGAAAAAACTAAAACACCAAAACCTCAAAGCTTCTTTAGAAGTCTCAATAACTTTTCCTTCGATAAAAAGTTGACTTTTAGGATTCTTTTTTCCCATATGAAAAACACAACATTTTTTAATTGGAATTTTAAGCTTCCAGGTAGGTAGGTGCTCATGAATTTAATAAAAATATACAAAAAAATTCAATGCAATGCACACAAATATTATGTTTTCATTTATTGCCTTGTATTTTTATTTTTGTTTTTCAGTTGAAATTTAACTTACTTGTCTTCAATGGCCCACCACACCAGAACATACTCCCTGAAACTTGAAAATAAACAACTACGCACCAGAGTGGCAGAGTTGGAAGCAGAACGCGATAAGCTGCTGACACGGGTGAAAAAACTGGAGAACACTGTAAAAAAGTCTAGTGGCATAGATGAAGAATACGTGCATATGTGCCTGAGTGTGCATATGTGCATCGCCAGCATATGTGCCCGAGTCATCCAGGAGCTTCTGCCATTGATGGAGGATGGAGGAAAGGTTGAAAAGGCCGAAGTACAAAGAGAGCATTACTGCCACGGCCATGCCAATAAAGCGGGATACATCTTGAAGACAGACAAAATTAGCTGTGAGGAGCTTAAGGCTTATTTCCAGACCCAAAAATTGAAGTTTCTGACAAGGTTCCAAAAAAGACTTCTCCTGGTTTATATAATAAAAACAACTGCTTCAAGAATCTGAAAACATAAGGCAATGTTGGACAGCAGTGTTTTACGTGATGAATTAATTAATAAAATATCATCCAAGTAGATAATCATCCTAATACCTAGTCTTCTCCAAAAAGAAACAACTGGTTTGAAAAGCTTGGTAAAAGCTCTAGGAGCGCTAGACAGACCAAAAAGAAGAGTAACAAACTCAAAGGTTGTCCCACACCAAGAAAACCGTAGAAACTTGTGAAAAAATGGATCAACAGGAACTGTCAAGTATGCATCCTTTAGGTCTATATTTGCAATAAAATCATTTTGATGGAAAATGCCTTTAAGCATAAAAAGACCCTCCATTTTAAAATGGTCATAAACCAGATAAGAATTGAGCTCCCGGAGATTAATAATTGGCCGCACAACTTTTTCCTTCTTGGGACGAATAAAAAGTTGGCTTATAAAGCCATTTTCATAAAGTAAAGTCTTGGAGATACACTTTTTCTCAAGCATGACAGTAATCTCCGCATCAATTAAATCTGTTTCCTTAGAAGAAAACCTGAGTTCCAGAGGAATTTTTGCTTGTTTTGGAATAACACCTTCACAGACGTCCAGGTTGAAACCTCTAACAATTTAAAAAATCAAGGGATCCTGGGTTAATAAACTCAATTTTTTATGAAAATACCTAATACGACCTCCTACTGGGTGAGGGCATGAAGAAGAAAGTGTATTTAAAAAGGAACTTAAGACATACTGGTTTTGTTGAGCGAATCCTTTCTCCGCTGGTCTTTGCACAATGCTTTTGATCTGAAGACGCGCTGGTTGTCTGTTTGAAAACCAAACTGGAGATCTTTGACGATCCTGGCGCTGAAAGAAACGGCCACGTTCCCAATTTCTGGAAAAAGCCAGCCACTTAGGCGGGGGACTTCGCTTTTGGGCATCCGCTTTGCGTTTCTGGAAAAGGGCATCTGCTTACAACTTTGCACTGATCAGGGGTGGTATGCTGAAGGTTTAATCTGACTTAAAGTTAATCTGAGATTAGCGATTGCCAACACACAGTAAACATACCAACAATATTGATTGAATAATCTAGGTTAATGAAGTTAATAGACTTAATCTCAGATTAAATCGTCACTAATTCGAGATCAGCGGGAAAAACCCGCAATTTTTTAATCCACCTCCAGAGGTGTTTTAAAAATTTGCATAAATTGACAATTAAATCTTGAGTTAGTGACCATTTAATCTGATATTAAACGTAATCTCAGATTAAATTTGTTAAACTAAATTATCTAATCGATACTGCTAGTATGTTTACTGTGTGTCGACAATCTCTAATCTCAGATTAATTTTAAGTTGGATTAAACTGTCTGCATACGACCCAGATGGTTCATGTTTTTCCGCAGCTCTGCTGCAATATCAGAGTTCTGACCAAGTTTTAATTAAGTTACTTCCAAAAAAAGAGAGAAATCGACGATCCTGACGACAGAAGAGTCCTAGACTTAGTGTCCAGAAAGGACTTTTGAAGGAGGTTGTCCAATTCTAAATCAAGAATGCTTCTAGACTTTTTGGCTTCTCTGAAGGCAAAATCCAAAGCTTCAAGGTGGGCGTGGCGACGGTAGTGCACACATCTTTGAATAGCGTCCCCAGATAGACTGTTGCATGGTCCAGAAGATTAAGAACATTAGTAGTGTCCAAAACTTCTGTAGCTCCGGTAAGCACATACTTCCGCAAGGCAAAAAGTGGATGGAAAGCAGCTGAAATTCAACAATGAATATCTGAAAACCCCCTTGTCCGGTTTAACTGGGGTCCTTGCTTCACACTGCTGCTCATACAGTTTGATCCCCTCATCCAGGACAAGTGCATTAAGTAGCGGGTGGTCAAAAAATCTGTGGGCTTCCTCAGCTGCTTTGCAGTCTTATTGCGCCATGGAACAGCCTCCTACACACAAATCCGCCTGTTTGAGGGAGCTTTCAGAAAGAACAAATTTAGCAAAGTTTTCTTTCACCAGTCCTAGGGGATTGATTTTGAAAAATGGTCCAAACAGAAAAGTTTTTGGAATTTCCGCTGCTTCTTCGACGTAAAGGTTTTGGCTGGGGTTTCTCTTTCTCCACCTATTGCAAAATATTGGCGTTTGCTTTAAAAAAACTGTCATCTGACCGGACACTGGTATGAAGAATGTTCGTCTGGCTCATCGCCTTCTGTAAGACGTCACCTCGTGCTGGGGAAATGTTAAAAAGAGATCAGTTTGTTGTTTTTGACAGCGTCTGAATTTACAGAGCCAGCTTCTGACATATCTACCAAACACTTAGATAAAGCGTGTGTAGTCAAAAAAAACTTCTGTATAAATAAAAGTTCAGAAAAAGACTCCTGTATAAAAGGAAGTCAGAGGTTACACTCGCGACTTGTGTAAAATGTTCATGATAAAGAACTCACCCTATCTGTATAAAACAAAAGGGTTTGAGCACGTCAATGGGAAAAACGTTAAGGAGACCAAGATCAGCGGCAATAGTCGTCAGATTAAAAACGTCGTAATAAAGAAACGCAAAAAAGAAAAAAATAATAGCAAAATAAATTTTTTTCTCTTAAAAAAACACAGGTT
>JASAMX010005649.1:0-10024 GCA_030248175.1 Microlaimidae sp. YZB2_3
AAATAATTTAAAATGTTCTTTAATTTTATTACAAATAAAAAACGTTGTATAGTGTTCTGTTAAACCAAACCTTTCGAGTAAATCCCAATAATTTTGAGCGAATTTGTTCCAAAATTTATTTTTCAAATGACTTTTTAAATGCGATCAGTTGTTATTACTATTGAGCAAAAATTTGTTTAAAGCTCCGATTTGTTTTCAAATGCTAGGTACACCTTATATGTAATAAACTTAGAACAAAATACAAACACATAATTTTTAAACGCCAATCAATTAACCAGTGCTTGAACTCGATTAAATGCACGCGAATTTAACACACTTTGAACTTTATTGCGTGCGGTATTGGCTTGGCTGACAGTTGATGAAACTAGCTTAAATTTGCTGCAACAAATGAGTTCCAATACTTCGTGTTTTTAACGAAAAAATTGCAGGTTTTTACGGAAAACCACAATATCTCAACTAATATTGCATCAATTTTAACAATCAAGGTATCAAATAAAAGTAGAAAATTGTTTCCTTTTTTGAGTGCATTATTCGTAACTAAATTTTATACTTATTGAGCAATCTTTTAAGTACGGAATTACCGAAAAAACACATTTTTGGAGGGTCATATCTTGTGAACCACTAAAAATGTGGGCTATTGGGAGCAGGAGTAAAGTTTTTAAAAAAATCATCAAAATTAAAGACAAAAAGTTTGACTTTGTACGGCACGTTTAAAGCAGTGTACTAAAAGATACATGCTTAACGCTGTTGCGAAAAACACATATAATACACGAAAAATAAAACAAATATTATAGTTACTATATCACAGTCTAGTTTTAGTGTTGTTATAATTTTCGTATTTCTGAAATTTATTGCGCAGGGTTTTTTTTTAAATTTATGTAATAGCAAGGACTTCTTCTATATAGATTGTTTTTCTGTTTTTTAACTAAATACTTACAATCACAAGTTCGATACTGTGTCAGTCAGTTTGTGTCATTTTTTTCTCACGCAGGTACAAAGCTTGCAAATGTATTAATCAAACATTTCTATTTTAAATGTTCTTTAATGTTTATTTTGACATAAGTTATAACTCAAATTGGTTTTTTGTTCCTCGTAGTTCATTTCCAACGTAAAGCATTTGTTTGACTGCAATTATATTAATAGAATAATTAATCAAATATGGTGGAAACTTTAAATAACTATAACTTTTCTGATGACGTTCTTTAAATGATATTTTCTCTTCATAATATTTTGTTTAAAAGTATTGATAAGATTTTTTATGTTTCATTGGATATCCTATTTTAATGTTTATTTCAATTTTTTTGCAGGTATGGGTTCACTAAGAATAAATAAAAATTCTAACCAACGTAACGTATTTTATTAACATTAATGTCCTTTAAAGGCTTTTAAAAAAGCTTATAAAATTATATTTTTTCTTTTACTAAACTATCAGTAGCTCTCAACGTGGAATAAAAAACCACCAACTGAAACAAACCCAATTACATTTTTTGAAATTTTGATGAATTCCATTTATTTTAGGGAACAATTACTAATAATAAAGGTAATTCTAAAAGCTTATTAAATAATATATAAAACGACATTAGTTTTTTTTAAATCCACCAAAGTTATGCATGTTATATTTTTTGCATTTTTAAGTATATTTAAAGTCCGAAACTACGACCCAGACAATTTGTATAAAGACCAGTTCTCAATAAACTTCTTTTTTTTTACTGTGGGCATGAGAGTACAAAATTAAAAAAATAAAATTAAAAAAAGTAGCTTTCTTAGTTTCACTAGTTTAAACCTTTTAACAAAAATTGGAACACGATGATATGTTTCACTATGTAAAAGTGCTTTAATATATCAGATTGTGCTAAAACTTTCGTTTTTCAATTAAACATTACAATAGTTAGAAATCATCACTAAAATAATAATTTCGTGAACAATAATGTTGATTTAGCAAAAATTAAGTTGAAATTTGTGATTTAAAACTAATTTCAAAGCTACATAGATTTTACTAATGTTCTTGGCTGTAAACTATTTAAAATTTGGAGATTAAGCTTATAAAAACCATTCCAAATTTTTAAATAAAAGGATTTTTCGTAATATTGAAACATTAAAAAAATTGGGAAACAAACGCGCAAGTAGTGCCGTACCTACGAAGTGGCAATATTTGAAACCGTAAATTCTACAAAGTCTTAATTTCCTCTACATAAATGATGAACGCTGGTTGTCATTGTAACCTCTTTTTATTACACTAAAAAAAACCTTATTCACAACATATCTATAAAAATCCATATGCAGTAACAGTGTGAAACATTTTGAAAATGTTGCATGCATTTGCACTTAAATCGTAAGTCTTAAATTACTTAGTTTCGTTTTTTTAGCTTTTGACGCTTTGGAAAATTTTAAAATTTTAGAAACAGCAAATTTGAAAAAAATTTCTTCGAAAATCTCAAAAAATGGAAATGATAAGAAAACATGGTAAAACTAAAATAGAACTGCGTGCTATTTATAAATAAGGAAATCAAAAGAATGCTTTTTATTCCACTCGAAATATGGGAAGTCGACGATTAAGCAAAAACGTGAAATCTCGTGGAAAAGTGACACCTTTGAAAACAAGGACCGGAAAAAATCAACAAACAAACAAAACAAACAATTTGATTGAAAAACCCTATCATTGGAAAAATGGTATTTTGTTTATTAGTAAAATATAGTTTGGAACAATTTTCTATTCTTCCGGATCTTGTTTAAAAAGCGATACAAAAAAAAATATCTATCGAGAATTGCGATAATATCGCAATTTTCGATAGATATTTTATATATAGAGATTTATATATATATATATATATATATATATATATATATATATATATATATATATATATATATATATATATATATAAATTTTTGATAGATATTTTGATAATGATAGGTATTCTGTATGATATACTAATTTTTTGAATACGAAGCTTTTAACATTATTAAGTAGAAAATCGATATCAATACATTTATAGACGCCGGCTAAAGTGCTTAAATTTTTAAATTTGATTAACCATGTTTATTTGTTTGTTAGTTTGTTAAAATTAAACCAGCTTATCCTACAAAATAAACAACTCTAGAACTAACGGTAAACTCAACGTGGCTGCAACAGTTGTTCGTTGGATTAAAAAATTCCCCCCATTAAGTAACCATTCAAATCACGAGAATCTGACGTCACTTTATCAGCCAATTAGATTCGATTTAATACGGAGTATTTGTTTGATAAAGTGATGTCAGATTCTCGTGATTTGAGTGGTTACTTAATGGGGGCATTTTTTAATCCAACTAACAACTGTTGCAACCACGTTGGGTTTACCTTTAGTTTGCCAAATAAAAAATTGATGTACACAGACTAGCCAGTCTCAGTGGCACAAAAAACCCTTAGACTTGCTATGGTTACTTAAAAAACATAAATTTGCCAAAAATTGTCAAACTTTGCTTTTATGTACTCGGGTTTTTTAATATCAAGAAATAGTCAGGTATGTTATTATTGCTCTGTTTAGATTTCTATGCCTTTATATCAGATATATCGGGAGTTCAATCAGGAAATCACGTTAAATGGGATTTTGTTTTGTGGATTTGTATATTTTTCGTGTCTCTTACATTTACAACAAAAACTTTGGTATCCCTGTTTATATCTTACGCTTGTAAGCTGTTACAATAACTTTGTTATTTTTTTTAAATTAAAAGAAAATTATACTTTGCGTTTGTCTATGTAAAAATTGTATGCTGGTGGGTATGTGTAACTGCAGGTTTTTGTCCATGACTCATAATAAAAAACAACCTAAATTTTAACAAGATTATATTGTTATTTATTGAAAGTCATTGAACAAGCCTTACTTCTTATTCTGAATACATTAATAATTGAACTTTAATTAAAGCATTTTAAAACTTTGTCGAAATTAAAAAAATTTTAAATCAGTAAACAATATATTTTTTGACAAATTGTGAAAAAAAATGTTTACAATCAAAAATGGATTAGAAAATAATAAAAACAATTAACAAACCTCACACAGCTCAGATTAGGACAAAGGACTCGATTCACTGTGGACCATTGGGCAACACAACCACAACTACCACCATATAAAATACACCAAAAAAAATTTTAATAAACTTTTTGATTGTCATAAAAGTATTTTGTCTCAAAGTATTGGGTACTAAAAAATTTTTCTTCAATAGACAAAATATCAAATCAAAAATTAAAAAATAATTAAATCATTTAATTAATTCGTGTTGCGGTTTAACAAATCCAATTAACATTATTAACACCCTACTATTAGATTAAAGGCAAACCAAACGTAGCTGCAACAGTGTGTTCACGTGTTCATTAAACAACTATTTTCTTTTTTTTTATGTCACAAAATAAGAATTATTCATAAACTACCATCTGAAATTAATTTCTACTTCAAATCTTTAATTTTCTGAAGTCTGATTGGCTGATACGAGTGACCTCAGATTCTCGTGATTTGAGTGGTTACTTAATGGGGGGCATTTTTCAGTCCAACGAACAACTGTTGCAGCCACGTTGGGTTTACCATTAAGTACATACATACAGTTTCCGTGATTATTTCTTGAACACTGGCTCAGTGATAAAATAACACGTCGTTACTCTGACACAATGAGCCACAATTTGTATAAAATACATGGGACTGTGACTCATTTTAGATTTCTAAAAGTACTTTACTAACTACAAAATGAGTCAGAGTCACGTTGATTTTATACTGATTGTGACTTTTTATGTCAGAGTAACGACGAACAGATCGAGACGATGATAAGGCACTTTGTGAAAGAACGGTTAGTAGTGATGTTCCTACCCGCTAATATCATACTCCGGCCATTTAAAGCGAGAGAGCTCCGGAGCTCCGCCTCTTAAATGAGCAATTTTAAACTTATTTAGGCTTAAAATACATATAAAATTACTCTAATTGGATTTTTAAAAACTATTTCGCATGTTTTAAATAAGTTTTGAAAAAAAATTTGATTCACAAAAAATTTTGAGAAAATAATCTGTAGCCTCACTTTTTAATTGTTTATAAACTTAATGAAGAAATAGGGCCGGTGTTCCGGAACTCCGGAGTTCCGAAGCTCCGCGGATTGCTCCGGAGCTCCTAAAAAATCAGCTCCGCTCCGGATCTCCGGAGCTCGGAGCTCGGAGCTACGGCGTACGGCACTTTCTGAAGAATGAATAAAAAATTGTGACGTTACTACTCTTCAATATCTTGATCCAGAGCCCCGGCTATTGAAAACGAATTAAGCTTCGTAGCTCCAGAGCTCCGCCCTTTAAGTAAGCGATTTCACGCTAATTTAAGCTTGAAATATGATCTGGGTATTTTTTCAAAATATCGGGGCTATTATTAACGTTTTTAATAAGTTTAAAAAAAGATTAGTTTACGAAAAAATGTTGAGAAAAAATTTTATATCATATTACTCTTTTTTTATTTGTGAAATTACTGCGAAAATAGGACGGAGCTTCGGAGCTCGTAATTCCGGGAAACATCTCGAAACAAATTTATGACATAATGTAATTATGTTGCAGCTCAACCCACTGTGACTTCTCTGAACTTACTCGATACGCAGGAAGGTGAATTTTGGCCGGATTTGCACTTTTGCGTTCCGTTCCTACACGATCCAGCCAAAGGCTATCTTGTGGACTATCTTTCAGAGTCACGTGAATACGTAAAATAATAAAGATTATTTTTACCTTTTGCTTACATGAGTAATTTGTATTGTTACTATGCGGTATACCACATTTTTAAAATGGTATCATCTGTTGAAACAACGGCCTGCAAAAAAAAACTTTTTAATTAACACTTTGAATGGCTAAAAATGGTGTAAATTGTTAAATAGCTAAAAATAAAATTAAAAAATCAAGCTATTAAACTTAACTGCGACTCGCTTAATTGTAATACTAAAATTCTAATTTATTAAATGTTTTAAATTACAAGTAGCCCGTGTCAGCCATACGGCTGACAAACAATTTTTCCCGCGTTTTTTATATTTATTTACTAATCTTTTTTTTCAAAATTCAACCCTTCTATGCCGTTTCCGTGACTGTAAGCTTTACAATGATACCTCACATAACCCATTCCATTTTGTCGTTGGAGAGAAGTGTCTTTCCCTCTTTTGGTAAAAATATGTTGTCCATAATACAGATGTCCATGTCAATTTTTTTACTAATTTCAACTCCCTTTTGATGCTCCCTGAACTATAAGGTTTCCCATAATACTCTCATTTACCCCAATCTTTTTTGTGGTTGGAGAGGAACGTCCTTCCCTCTTTGGTAAAAATATGTTGTCCAGTATAAAAATGTCAATGTTATCTTTTTAACAATTTCAATCCCTTTATGACATTCTCCAGACTGTAAGCTTTGCAATGATACCTCATTTACCCCAATCCGTTTTGTGTTTAGGGAGAAGGTCAATCCCTTTTAGTGAAAATGCGTTGTTCAGCATAAAAATGTTCTTGTTATTTATTTTTTTAAACATTCAACCCTTTTACGACATTCTTTGGAATTAAAGCTTTGCAATCAAATCTCATTTAGTCCAATCCTTTTTGTGATTAAGGCGAAAGGTCATTCCCGCTTTTAGTAAAAAACCGTTGTCCAACATAAAAATGTCCATGCTCATTTTTCCAAAAAACATGATATTCTGGCTGTACATTGGCGAATTACTCTTACCAATAAGTTTTAGTTAATTCAAAGATAAAAATTTTTTCTACTTTCAAAGTCCAAAAGGCCCTTTTTTTGAAAATGTGTTGTCCAAACAAAAGATGTTTATGCTATTTTTTTAAAATTTCAACCCCTTTATGACGTTCCCCTGTCTGTAAGCTTTGCAGTTATATCTCATTTAGCCCAATCCTGTTGCTGGTTGGCGAAGAAGATCGTTCCCCTTTTAGTGAAAAAAGTTGTGCAGCATAATGATGTCCATGTTAGTCTTACCAAAAAACATGACATTTTGGTTCTACATTGGCTATTTACTCTTACCAATAAGTTCGAGCGAATTCAAAGACAAAAAAATTTTCAATTTCCAAATTTTGTAAGTTTCCTCCTTTTGTGAAAATGCGTTGTCCAACCTAAAGATGTCCATGCGATTTTTTTATTTTAAAGGTTTATTGGAAATAACAATAGCGTACAATAACAAATATCAACACATTTATAGTACTATAAATATCACTACAATAGCAAATACCATACAGAATATTACAAAAAACACCATGCAATATAATAAATTTATCACGGATTTCGTGTACAATATTGGATGTACACATTAGCATGTGTTGATATTTAGCAAACTTTTCTTTTTGAATAATAATTATAAAACCTTTTTTGTGTTTGTTTTTTTTTATTTTGAATTTAATTAATTTTATTAGGGTAAAACAAGGCTATACATGTACACTTTATCACCAGTTTTTCCGTTTAAGTAATCTTTTGTCTTTTGATTTTGCTAATTTAATTGCAGTATTTATTGTTTTGATTTTCGTTTTCACAAAATTTTTGAAAGCACAGAAGCTTGGATTTGTTTCGTCACTTTTTTGAATATGAATAAAATATTTTAACCAAAGAGCATATTCTTGCCATTTTTTAAATATTCTTTGTCACTATTTTGTAAAAGTATGCGATTTTCTATTGAAATAGTAAAATAATGTTAGCTCTTCTTTTAATTTAAAATACTCTGAGGCATTTAACCATATTTCATTCAAACATGGACTCTTTAAAAAGTAGGGTAACTGACTTAATTTCGGCCACCTTTTTTTATTTTTTTGAATAAATTTTTTCTGGCTTTTTCAATCAAGCCGAAATTTGGCCTAAAAATCAAACAATAGCTATATTTGTTATTCCAGTGCAAAATTTTAATATTTCTGTTACGCTTAAAAATCAGTGAAGGTTTAAACTTTTTTTTTAAAGTGGCCGAAATTAAGGCGCGTGCCATTTATTTCGGCCACCTACAAAAAACTGTCCATAACTATTGCTTAAACGAACAATAAAAATTTCTAAAGGTTGCAAATTTACCCTTAGGTATTGTTCTTGGTACATATAACTTAATTTTTCCTGTTTGCGAACTTTAATAGTTATTAGCAAGACTTTAAATAATTATGTCAAAACCTTAAAAAAACAAGTTTTAATAACTTGTATTTTTTGTTCAATTTTTATTTTTGGCTTAAAAACGTCAAAACAAAGTCAAACGAGCAAAAAAAATTCTTTATAAATACCGTAGTACAATGATATTTAAAAACAGCAAAAAACGGCAGGTTCTTTCACATAAATTTTAAGGTGGCCGAAATTAACGGAATCTTAAAATGCGCAGTTAGTTAAACGCATTGCAAAATAATTTTGAAGAAAATATCAAAACATGAAAATTAACAATTTTGAGCCTTAAATAGAAGATATTTTAAGGTTATATAGTGCTTCGTTCTAAATATGATGCAGTTTAAACACAAAGCAAAAATTAAGAAAATCATAAAAAATTCACTTTGTGTATGAAAATGTTGATAATGTAGAATAATAAAAATAAAAAAACTTTTGCAAAAACACTTTATTCAACATTAATCCAGTTACTTTTGTGCTAGTTCTTTTGTGTTTTAAAAATAAGCCAATTTTCTAACACCCTAAATTGGTGGCCGAAATTAAGGCGTGGCCGAAATTAAGTCAGTTACCCTAATGGTCGAGGTTGTCTATCGATGGTACGTTTTTGCAAAAGATACAAGGCGGAGATTTTTAGAGCCCCTCCCTGCGGCTTATCACTGTATGTAAAATTTTAAATTGTAGAACGTGAAGTTTTGTTTCCGAGATTATCGTTCTTATGTTTATGAAGTTATCTGTTCAAAAAGGCCATTGTTGTTCTCCAACTATTTCATTCCAATGTTTAATTGATGCTAGGTCTTCTGTTTGTTCAATAACAAATAAGTTCTTTCATTCTTGTGGGTATCTTTCTTGTGTTATTCTAGATTTAAGAATGTATCCCCACACTCGGTTGACTATTACTTTAATTTGATTATAATGACTACTACTTTATATTGAAGAGTAGAGTTGACTACTACTTTAATTTGAAGAGTAGAGTTCCTATCCGAGTTAGCGAAAATATGTTGTCCAGTATTAAGATGTCCATGTTCATCTTTCCAAGAAAAATATTATATTTTGGCTTTCTATTGACTAATTACTTTACTGGAACCAATAAGTTAGAGCACATTTAAAGACAAAAATTTTTTAACTTTCAAAGTCCATACGGCCCCTTTTTGTAAAAATGTGTTTTCCAAACTAAAGACGTCCATGCGATTTTTTTTTAAATTTCAACTCTTTTTTGACATCCCCCTGTTGGTAAGTTTTTCAATGATATCTCATTTAGCCTAATCCGTTTTGCAGTTGGGGAGGAAGATCATTCCCTTTTTTAGTGAAAAACGTTGTCCAGTATAAAGATTTCCATGTTTACTTTTTACAAAAATACATGATATTCTGGCTTTACATTGACTAACTACTCTTATCAATAAGTTGAAGCCAAATCAAAGACAAAAAATTTTTTAAGTTCAAAAATCCATAGGTTTCCTCCCCCTTTTGTGAAAATGTGTTGTCCAGTGTAAAGATGTCCATGTAATTGTTTTAAGACCCACTTACGACATTCCCCGGGGTATAAGCTTTCCAATGATAACTCATTTAGCTTAATCAATTGGGTGGTTAGCAAGGAGTTAAGGCTGGTTCATACTGTTGTAAAAACATCCTTTGGACAAAGTCCAAAGGACGTTTTTACATACGTTTATACGCTGTGTTTTTCTTTTGGACTTTGCCAAAGGACGTTTTACATAAGTACGAACCAGCCTTAAGGAAACACACAGACATTACGTCTATTTATATATAGATTAACTATCGCGTGTAAAAAATGTTTTACAAAAAGCTATTTTTGTTGTTGGTCATTTTAAATTTAATGTTGGCAAAAAGCGCGCAAGAATGTAAAAAAATTTCATAAAAAATTCTTAGACTCCCGATTAGCAATACGTAACTGAACTAGTAACA
>JASAMX010005653.1:0-69915 GCA_030248175.1 Microlaimidae sp. YZB2_3
CTTTTAGTTTCAGGCTTTCACTTATGCTTAAATAAAAAAATTTTATTATTTTCTTATTGAGAAAAATAAAACTGTCATATGTGGCCGCCGGTTCAAATGGGAAAATTAAAACACTTTTAAATGTTTTAAAGCCATTCTTAACGGCCGCCGGTTACAAGACAAGACTTGAACTAGTTTTTCTTTATTATAATATATTTTTATTGGTATTTTATATCTTCACACTTTATTTTTTAAAAATTAAATGCTTTTTGGCTTTTGATACATTTAAGATCATCGATCACATTTAAATTTTTTTTATTTTTTGCCGCATACATTATAATCCAGCTGTAATTTTAGTTTGCAAACCTAATTTCGTTTTGTCTAAAAATGTAGTTGACGCGCATTTTTGATTCGTAAAGTACATTTCATAATCATAAAAAATATAACATTATCTGGTAGGTATACATCTGAAAAACTGTAATTTTGTTGTCAATGTCAACATTAAAATATGATATTTTGATATAAATGAAAAAGAAATAATTATAGAATTAATATTTACGACATGTAGTTGCATCAATTTTCTCTTGGTATGTCGAAATATGAAACAAAATTTTAAAAAAATAATACGAAATAGCTGTTCTATTTAAAAGTGAACAAAGAGTATATCCATCTACTTCAATGATTTTCCCAAACAAACAAAATCTGAAGTGTATGAAAAGTGAAAGCTGTCACGGCACTTTTTTTGCCTGTCTTCTCTATTCACCAGTCAAGTTAAAGCTAAAGTATATGAGAGCATTTCTTAAATTTGTTTAATGAAAAAAAAAACTAATTTAAAAATTTTAAAAACTTTATACTTTTGCTTAACTCCACTTTAAAAACATAACCACCAACAGAAACATATAATGCTTAACTGTATAAATGTTAAGTAAACCAAATATAAAAAAATCTTCAAAAGTCAACAACAGAATATTGAATGTCTGATGTAGTGTTATTAAAAGTTTATAACATAATAAAGAAAAAAAAATGACAACATTAAAGGATTTCTGCAAATTTACATAACCTGCTGCCTACAATGTATTTTTTTCAAGACAAAACATAAATATATATATATATATATATATATATATATATATATATCAGAGTGAATTTATTAAACTATTAGGAAAAAAAGTTATGGCCTGACAAACTTCAATAAATAATTGCGCCACATTAAAAATTCCAGCTTATTTTGTAGACCGAATATTTCATTTCTTGTAGAAATTTTTTCTAGTTTTTAACCTAATTTTTTGGAACTTGGAACTGGGAACATGAACGTGAACCTGAACCTGCATTCACTAGTAATGTTCCTAACCTCCAAAATCATGCTCCAAAGCCCCAACAAGCTCCAGAGCTTCGCCCTTAAACATATGATTCCAAACTTACTTAAAATATATTTAAAATTACTCTATCTGCATTTTTAAAACTATTTTTATTGTTTTTAATAAGTTTTGAAAAAAAATTTAATTTTCAAAAAGTTTTTTAAAAGATCAGTAATTATTTGTGAAATTAGTAAAAAATAGGGTGGAGCTCTGGAGGACTTCAAAATAAAACTCCGCTCAGCAGCTTCGAAATTTGGTGCTCCGGAGCTCAGAGCTCCGAAGACCAACACTGGCATTCGCTGTATGTAAAACTCAACCCACCTGCAAGTTTGTAGTTTGTCACCGAAATCGTGGGCGTCGCTGAAACAGTTGGTGGTGGCCGGTAGTTTAAGTAGCTCACCCACGCACTGACCGTGGCGGATATGGGCGGCTCTGACTAAAACTTGGGATTCTCCACAAAAGAAATTGATCATCCGCCCCACTTCCCGCAGCATCCGCTCCTGCTTTTCGTCACCACAACGATCGATCTTGCTACGGAAACACGGAATGGCATCACTGTAAGCTCTAAATATTTATTATTATTATTATTATTATTATTATTATTATTATTATTATTATTATTATTATTATTATTATTATTATTATTATTATTATTATTATTATTATTATTATTATTATTATTATTATTAAACATAAAATCGCAGTCCAATGTAATGTATAATGTCACGTACTTCTCATATGCGACTTTTTTATCTAAAATTTGGTAAAAAAATTAGTCAACGCCCAAAATTTTTTTAGATTATATATTTTTGATCTAATTATACAACAGATTTTACCTGCAAGCGTGGCGAAGGCGAGCTTCGGACGTGACGCTGAAAACCACGTTTAGCATGTTTTTATCGAAAGGCACTCGCTGTATACGCAATCTGGTCACACAAATGATAAATTGATACTCCGGGCATCCATCGCCACACACCAATTCTAAAATTTTACGTATTTTTTCAACTTGCGAAAATTACAATGAATAACTGTGTAACCGAGAAAATTATAACTTTTTTCGGTCTCACATTGCTCAGGCAACTAACTATAAACACTTTAAGTACGCTAACAGTGCTAAATTAAAAATAAGTACTAGTGATGTTGTCCAGAGCTCCGAGCTCCGGAGCTCCGGAGCGTAGCTCCGCTTTTAGGGGCCCTGGAGCAACCCCCGGAGCTCCGGAGCTTCGCAGCTCCGTCCTATTTTATACTAATACGAAAAATAATAACAAAAAACTTAGGGAAAACAGAAAATACCCCAGATTAAAATGCATGAAAAAACTAGAGCAAGAAAATTATGGTGAAAACGGCAAACCTAAATAATAAGCTAAAAAATAGATAAATAATCTACCTGATGTGCTATAATTAAACAAAAATATAAGTTCGTGAATAATTAAAGAATGATGGCATTAATTATTTTGTAAACATTTTTTTAACTAATTTTTTTCAAATCTTGTTTAAAACAATAAAAATAGGCCTACAAATACAGTTAGAGTCGTTCAAAATGTATTTCAAGCTTAAATAAGCTTCAAATCGCTCATTTAAGGGGCGGAGTTCCGGAGCTTTCTCCACTTTAAATGGCTGGAACTCCAGAGCATGATATTGGTGGAGGGTAGGAACACAAACACCACTAGTAAGTACATTAATCAAATTTTTCTAATAAATTAATCAACATCTTTTTGACTTTATAATAGTGATGCACTATTAATTGAGCTCTAAATATAATCAAATATCGAAAATTAACGAAAATTATTAAAAAATACTTTGAAACATGTGGATCGATTTATCACATTTAAACTAAAAATATTACGAGAATTTTTGAATTAAAACAGTTTAAAATATTGATAAATGTACAACAAGTAGCAGATAAGGAAAATAGTTTTAATAGATCTAAGGCGTCATCCAGATGATTATAACTTGTTTTAACTAAAATTATATAGCAAACAATAATTTATAAGCTTGTCCCCACATATCAAGCATCCATCTAAGCATTTGATTTTGCAATCAAACGAAGATTGTTTTTATATCGCAAGAAAACATTTAAGCATTATTCTGTCCAAAATGTTATCGTCATTACTTGACCGCAATTCTCATTTCCTTTTATATCTTGTTTTTTTCATTTATATTCAATTGAAATTTTTTTTGTCAAAATAAATTTAATATTTGATAAATAAAACATTTGTTTTTGCTTTTCACCAGTTTATGTGTCTAAAATCTAAAACCTAAAGCTGAAAAACGCAACAAACAGTGTCAACCTGGAATAAAAATACAAATTAATTGTCAGTATAATATTTACCTAACTAAAGTTATTTTTTTATAATATTTTAATTCAAAATTAATTTATTTATATTCTTTTAATATAAGTGACTATAGTTTTATGCGTTTGAACACGTTTTTGCTGCAATATTTTGTTTTTAACGCTAAAAAAATCTTCTTAATAGCAAAAACAAAATTTTTTGTGCGAAAAGAAAGGAAACGTTTGGAAAAACCCAGAAAAAATATATTTACACCATAAAGCTAAAGATTAAATTAAAAATAATTAATAAAAAAATTAAAAATAAACAGAAGGCCTAAATAATTAAGTCGTAGTACGTACGCCCCTTAGTTAATGGTAAGGAAAATTGCTTACTTGCAATCGACTTAAGGAAAATTTTAAGCGAGGAAAATTACTATATTTACTGGAAAAATTAAAAGATTTTTTTTACTTTACTAAGTGATTTTTATGCAACCGGACCCTTTACTTAGCTAAACCACCTCGAAAGGTTCCGCCCAAATTTTATTATAAGCAATAGTGCCAATCACTTACTTAAAAAAAAATTTGTAGCAATTAACACCTCAATCAATAAAAAAAGCAAAAATTCAGCAAAATTTTCAAAAAAAAAAAACAGAATCGAGGCATATTTTCAATTCACATCTTTTTTTAATTTGTGATTTGTTTTACAAAATCTTTTATTAAGTTTTTACACACGCAGACTATGGTTCTTTGTTTTTCTTTTATTTAAAGTTTTCATTTATATTTTTTACAACAAAACATTAGTTTATTTAAATCTTTTAGATTTATTTAAATATACAGCCAAAATGTTATAAAATACTTGGATTTTACATGAATATAAAATTTTTGTGTATATGGATATGTATATGTGTATATTTGTATATTTTTATGTAAAAACTTGTTAAGTAACTGAGTGAGATTTCATGTGTTTAACTGAAGAGGGCAGCATGGAGGCGTCTTAAACTTATGTCCCAAACGCCATAGTTTGTAGGTATATTTATTATGTAATAGTTCCATTTTTATTCTAGTTTTATAGTAGTGTTGTGTTAAAAATTTGTTATTTTGTTTGCGTTAAAAATAGATGTCTTATCATTGTTCCATATTAGGTTTGTACTACATTTATCTTCTATGCCTTGTTTGTTGTGTAATTTTATATTTTAATTTTAGCCAGTAAAGTAAGTTTGTTCTGTATATAATCAGCTCACTTGAGCATTTCAATAGATTTTATCTGCAAAAATAAAAAAAATATTTATAGTGCTAAAAAATTTTGACACTATCTTTTCTTCTTCAACAATTTATTACATTCATCCTTACGCTTTTTATACGAGATAAAAGTCTTTTTTCGGTTGTTGTTTTTTCTTAATAAGAACATATTCATATTAAAATGCACTGTTTATTTAAACAAAGTACGATAAAAGCTATTCTAAAAGATCATTCAGAAGGTGACTAAACGCAAAACAAACGAAAAAGACAAACGACTGAAAAATTAACAATAAAAAATTGTTACAACAAAATCAATTTTACACTTTTTATTAAAAAAACTTTTAAATGACGTTTGGTTTTAATTAAAAAAATAATCTAAAAACGTTAAAAAAGTTTTTTTCAAATCCTTCAAGTCATACGCAAGAACATAATTCAAAAAAATTAGGTCAAAACTTTCCTAAAAACTTTTCTATAAATTTTCTATAAAAATACAGCAATCGACAAATTATTATGTTAAAGTATTTCCTGAGTCTCGAAAAGAAAATTAGAACATTTGGGGTCTTTTCAAAGTTATGTGCGCGTTTTTTTAACGCGTTTCTAACAATATAAAATTGGTGAGAATTTTTTTTAAAACTAACAAACAAACTAATTATTTTAACCTGTGCAAAAAACTAATTCTATTCTATTCTATAATGAACATACATGTTGCAATTAATTTTTTGTTCGCAAAATTTGTTATAACTCGTAAAATATTGAAACTAATTAAAAAACCAAACTGTCGTTTTATTTGTATTTACACGAACAACAAAATGATGTTATCAGAATATTATATTTTTCTCATTGTTTTTAGTATTTTGCAATCCCAATTACAAAAAACAACAGCCAATAAAATACCAAATTCTGATAACACCACTGTGTTGTTTATGTGACACATATGGCGTATGTCTCTGTTCCGTAAAAACTCAAAGTACAAGCGTTAATAAAAGGCGATTATCTTTTTAATTTTATTGTCCGGTCTATGGTGTAGTCACCATAGATAGTCTAGTCTATGGTGTAGTCTTTTTAACGCCAGAGTCGACTTTGGAGGGCCAGGGTCACTTTCTAATGATACCTTAATCAGCTTCCGTTGGAATGTTAGGGAGGAGTTAAGGAACCCACACACACACACACACGCACGCACGCACGCACGCACGCACGCACGCACGCAGCACGCACGCACGCAGCACGCACGCACGCACGCACGCACGCACGCACGCACGCACGCACGCACGCACGCACGCACGCACGCACACACGCACGCACGCACGCACGCACGCACGCACGCACGCACGCACGCACGCACGCACGCACGCACGCACGCACGCACGCACGCACGCACGCACACACACACACACACACACACACACACACACACACACACACACACACAAAAAAAAATCCAAAGGACAACGTGTTCATACTTTTTGTCCTTTGGACTTTGTCCAAAAGACAAATTCTAAATAGTGTTCATACTTCGTCCAAAGGAAAAAGTCCAAAGGTCGTTTTGGCTTTTCTAAAATTGTCCTTTGGACTTTGTCCAAAAGACGTTTTGTCATAAGTATGAACCAGCCTTTATACTAAGGGCTGGTTCTTACTTATGACAAAACGTCTTTTGGACAAAATCCAAAGGACAATTTTATAAGAGCCAAAACGTCCTTTGGACGAAGTATAAACGCTACTTAAAATTTTGTCCTTTGGACAAAGTCCAAAGGACGAAATCCAAAGGGAAAAGTCCTAAGGACAAAAAGTATGAACACGTTAGGACTGGTTCATACTTATGACAAAATGTCCTTTGGACTTTGTCCAAAGGACAAAATCCAAAAGGAAAAGTCCAAAGGAAAAAGTCCAAAGGGAAAAGTCCAAAGGAAAAAATCCAAAGGACAAAATCCAAAGGACAACGTATTGTCCAAAGGACAAATTCTAAGTAGCGTTTATACTTCGTCCAAAGGAAAAAGTCCAAAGGACGTTTTGGCTTGTCCAAAGGACGTTTTGACTTTTATAAAATTGTACTTTGGACTTTGTCCAAAGGACGTTTTGTCATAAGTATGAACCAGTCTTTATCCTTTGGACAAAGTCCCCTTGGACTTTGTCTTTTGGACAGTTTTTACGCAGTATTTGTCCTTTGGACAAATTCCAAAGGACTTTTGTCCTTACTTTGTCCAAAAGACGTTTTGTCATAAGTATGAAACAGCACTAACTACAATGACCAGTCAAATTTTCACAAAATAGAGATTTCACAATTAGGCATACTTAATCTATATTATACATCTGATTTAATTTTTGAGAAGCTTAACATTTAACTCAATATCATAGCATTAAACTAAAAATGACGATTAATGGCAGACAGAACCAGAAGTGCAAAAATGCATAACAGTTGTGTTTTTTTAAATTTTTTTGTGTTCGTTCTTTTTAAAAACAACGTCATATGATACCGAAATACAATAATAATCATATAGTTTACCTAATATAAATCCTAACAGGAAAACAGATCGAAAAATACTGATATTTTTCATTATATGTAGAATTAATTATATCCTATGCTGACTGTCATATTATAATACAAAATTGTCACCAGTCCATGTTTTACAGTCCATGGTGTTGTGCTATTCCAAATGGCATTTTAACATTTCTGAATATCTGTCTCATCCGTCCTTCATTTTGCTGAAACTGCACATTGGCTACGAGTTGGCAGAATAAATTACTGAGAAACTAAAGCGCCAAGCCTTGTTATAAACCGCAGAGATAAACGGAAAGTCAGCACGAAAAGGTAGACAAGTCGATAAAAGCAGTTTTCTTGTGTTTTTTTTTGGCGGCGTGAATGGCGACTAAGCCACAGTGACGTTGGTGTTTAATTGAATCGAGTTACCGAAATTTACTTCCCCGGCTGGCCAATTATTTTCACACCCGGTCGCCGCTGTGTATAGCGCTATTTTCTTTAAACTTAAATTCACGACTCATCCCCTGATTTTACAAGCTAAGGCTGGGTGACATTCGAGGCTTCTTCTAAGTTTCAGCGAAACAATTATTTTTGTTTCTTGGAGAAAAACTCGATATATCCTTTTGGATTTCGAAAGATTCAAATCCGATTAAGATTTTGATATCATTTTGCGATTACTCGACGCAAAATATACATTCATATTAGGTTGTACAAAATGAAATGAAACTGTGCGAAATAAGCAGACGAAGCAAACCGCCGTGTATTAGGGAGGTCTGGGAAAATTCTGTCGGTCTTCCAGGCGTTCAGAAATGTTCGAATGGGTTAAGCAGGAGGTTGGACGCGGTAAATCAACAATAGACTCAATAGGATTGTTATGCAACTCTTTCTCTTAAACCGTGCACAAACTACGTTTTATGTTAATTGTTTACTGACAAATTGCAGTTTTGGAGTATTAAAATAAGAGAAAATCAAAAGTTGCCGTTTAAAAAAAAAGTGTGTCATTTTATCATACATGTGTCTTTTAAACAGAGTTAAACAGGGTGGTAAATTTAACAAATACACGCTTAAATTTTCTGAGCTCGATCTGAATTGGTTTAAGGAATTGACTAGTAGTGGTTAAAATATAGATATTAACCGTTTTTACTGATACCTAACCTTTTTGATATCATTTAACCATGATTGACTCATTAAAACGACAATTATTGCTTTTTTTGATTTTTTTTAATTGGTTTCTGGAAAACTGACTTAACCTTTTGTGAGTTTTGAGGCCAAGAATCACCTCTGTGACGCTGAAATGAAACACTCAGTGCAGTTTAATGTTAATTCATTGAGGAATAATACAATTTCCTGATATTCCGCGAGTGAAGCTCGTTTTTTACTTTGAGTAGAATCTGTTGAAGTTTTCTGAAACGGCTGCTCATTTAAAAAAGTTTCCCAACAACTTTTAAATTTTCAACATGATAGTTTAAAATAAAGCCTAGTTTACCAGACTGACAAGTGACAACACCTTGACGCCGTAGTGCAAAGTGACAATGAACGCGTTGTTTCTTCAATGATCACTGCGGTGTGAACTGGGCGGAAGGCTTTCCTTATAATAGCAAAACCAGCTTCGCGGAATATTATGGATTGACTGGTGCTCTTTTCACAAGTTATAATTTTTTTATATATTATTTTATTACTACTCCTAGTTTCAACTATACATGATTTCTACTAAACCTGGTTTTTTTTAAATTGTTTTTGGAATATAAAAATGAGGTAAACAAAACATTTTTAACAAAACAAAACGATTAATTAAACGAAGGTAATGAGTAAAATATTTCTGTACAAAATTTACGAAGAGGGAAAACACTGTTTCTAGGATGAAAAAACCGAGTTTCTTGTTGCAAATTTGAAAGGCACTACACAAAAAATGAAGGGTATATTTACTAATAGCGAACCGATTGATCACGTGGCTTTCAAATCTGAAGCGGTGCAAGTTCCAAATGTGCTGGGAAGTGTCGGGAGTGTTTGCCTATTTGCTACTAAACCGCTGTTTACCTTGTTGTTTAGTCGTCATTTTGCCAAAAGAAGGCTGATTGAAGAAGAAACATCCGCGTCTCTGACTCGTTCTAGAGCTATTTACAGCATTACTGTGTCTGCAAGCGCATATTCAGACAGACATTGAGAAAGGCCATTGTTTCTCCAGTGCAAACAGACCAATTCGCAGCTGTGCAAGGAAATGCACAATTGGGAGAAACCGTTCGGGTTAAGTGAAGGTTATTCTGCTTATTATGCAAATGGACATAATTGAGTATTTTTGGATTGAAATGAAATACCTTTATTCATTTAAATTGAAAAAAACATAAAAGGCATTAATACGAATATTATAAAACACAAAGGGGGGTATATAGGCCTTCCAATGTCTCGGCGGGGTTACGACCAGGGGCCTGGGGGTGTTCCCCCAGCTGCCGGGGGCGAAAAATTTTTGAATATGCAGTTAAAAACTGCTTAAAAATTGTTTCCAGCAATTTATATGGTTAAAGTTGTACTTTTTTTATAACCAAATTCCTACACAAAATGTTTATTAAAAGCAGCACCAACGGCCGGGGGGTTTGGGGGTGTCTCCCCAATTGCCAGAGGCGAAAATTTTCGAAAATATGCACCAAAAACTGCTTAAAAGTTGTGTCCAGCGATTCATATGGTCATAGTATCACATGAGTTTCGATAACCTAAAGCTTTATCAATTTGTTTGTTACTGTGGTAGCAGCACCAACCCGACGTAAAGCGTTGGCCGGGGGGTTTGGGGGTTTTCCCCCAGGTTTGCCGGAGGCGAAAATTTTTTTTAAATATGCACTAAAAACTGCTTAAGAATTGTCTCCATCCAATCATATAAGCATAGTTTTACTATGGTGTTTATAACCTAATTCCTGAACTATATGTTTGTTACAGTTTTAAATTAGTATGATGTTAAAATTTTGTACCATATCCCAATAAGATTGTTTCTTAATTCTATTAAAAAACAACCTGAATTATATATTAATAGTTGACTAAATTATTTTAAAATATGCGCGACTGCGAGGGGTTTGTAACTTATAGGCAAAAAGTGTAAAGCGAATGTTTCCCGCGAAACGGGGAAAATTTTTACATTGTTTAGTATTATGCATTTAAGATGCACTATAGTTTTTATAACCTGAAAATAAAAAAGTAAAGGGGGACCCTTACAAAAATGGCTGGCTTCGTCAGCCGAGAGGGGGGGGCGAACCCCCCTAAGTATAGAAACGGCTAGAAAGGGGGGGGCGGTCGCTCCCCACCCGCCTCCCCCCTCCTAAATACGCTACTGGTACATTTTTATTGTTATAAATTTGTAGAAAACGAGTTTCAAATTAAACTGTCAATTACATGTTATAATAGTGTTAAAATAAACCATGACAGATGGGAAGAACAGTGGTTTTATTTTTTTTAATTTGAAATGTATATTAGGGTTTATATTTTAATAAAAATATTTATATAAAAATTTATAAGAGATTGACATGATATTAGGATTTGAAATTTGAAATGTATATTAGGGTTTATATTTTAATAAAAATATTTATATAAAAATTTATAAGAGATTGACATGGTAAACTGTTGAACCTGATCAGCAATAAATTTCAAACAATACTATCAAAACAAAAAGGAATATTCAACGTCTTCGTTTAAGGTTTTTGGGATAAAACTGAAAAAAAATTTTTAGTGATAAGAATTCAGTAAATATTTCGTACTTACAAAACTTTTCATAAAATAAGTTTCTAATCAAATTTGAACAGTCGTTAGTAAACGCAAACTTATGCACGAAGATCCAAATGTTGAAAAGTAAAATTTTGTTAGCAAATCGCATGGCTAAAAACAAACAATTATGGGTTAGAAATATTCCAGTTTATTTGTTATAGTTTTTAATATATATGGCCAGTTATTGTCAAACATAAACAAATAGCAAAAAAAATTAAAGAGTAAAAATTAGCAAATGAATAAATGCTTTATATATTTTGTCAGCTAATTTCTGCTTTCCTACGAAGGTTTCAGACTGGTAAATAGCCAGGAAGCTCATCATTCTTTTAGGAGGTTTTTAAAAAGCTTACTTAGTACATAGTTTTAAAAGTGTCCGTCAAAAAAAAAAGTTTTTGTTTCAAAACAAACATCTTTATTCACAAATGTGACCGGAACTTTGTCACCAAGTGCTTACCAAAAAATCTAACTCATTATCTTGAGCTAAACGTATGCAAAAGTAAGATGGATAAATGTCATGGTGGTTTTAAGATTTTTAAAAAGGTATCTACAGAAAAATAGTAAACCAAAATTAAACAGAGTACACAGTGTTGTCCGACGGATAACTTGCGGTGTTTTTCAGTTTAAAAAAAACGAAAAGAATATGATAAACATTAAAAACAGACTACAAATTTGCCAACAAAGTATTTCTAATGCACCTTTATATTTAGCTGCGTTTCTATTGTTATCACTAATAATCACCGCTAACATTTTTTTTATTATCATATTTTTATTTACTTACTCAGAAGACGCAGATATTGGTCAAAAATAAAGTGTATCACAGGCTGCTTTTTAGGAGACCAAAGTTTTTTTTATTTATAGGAGACCAAAGTTTTTCTTATTTATAGGAGAACAATTAAATTGAAAAGTTCGAGCTTAGGTTAAAGCCATTTATTAAAATTTTTCAATCCAACGATAGGTTTAAACGAATTTATTTCTGCTATAATCTGTTCGAAACCGATGTGCAATAAACAACTACAGACTACAGAGGTTATGTTTTTGAAAAAAAAATATAAAACTATTATCAAAATTATATAATATATCGAAAAATGTGCAACTCCTATAAAAGAATAAAGTCAGAGTAGGCCATTATAATGAGCCTCTCTGTTTAAATGGCACTCTACATAATAATGGACCTACCTAGCATTACAAAAATAGGGTCGGCTGTCCCACCACGAAACAAAGTTCCTCTGAAATTAAATGCATTTCGTTGTATAATTTTTAAAATTAAAAATATTACAAATAATAAAACAACTATTTAAGAAATTTCGACGTGCTTTTTTGTATTAAATTAAAACATTACAGAATGTTTTTTTTTCTGGTTAACCAAAATAAATTTACATATAAAAAACCTTAATAATTCCTAAAATAGCTTTAAATAATAATCAAAAGCTGACAAAAATATTCGAAATTGTTTTAATATTGTTTTTTAATATCTCCGGTTTCCGAAAACATTTGGTAAAAGTCATTGGTTCCATAACGAATTCTAATTTCGCGGCGGGACGGCGGACCCAAAATTTTGTAATGCTAGGTAGGTCCATAGCGAGGTAACCATTTTAATTCGCGTGAATTAAATGGAAAGGAAGCCATTATATAACATAACTTAATTTAATTGTTCAACTCACACGTGTATGTAATAGTGTCCAGACCAGGGTAACCCTTGCGCCGTGGACAGTATTACACTTGCGAGTATATATGGATAGAAATTAAATGCTACTGTAATGGCTTCCTCTCCATTTTAATTCGCGCGAATTAAAAAATGGCTACTATGCCATTATTATGGAGGGTGCCATTTAAGGAGAGGCTCAGTATAATGGCCTACTATGACTTAAATTTTCTTATATAGGAATTACACATTTTGGGTATATTATATATTGTTGGTATTATGATTAATTATATTTATACTTATAAACAATTATATAGCTAATTCCATTGTATTTTAATAATAAGTCAATTTGTTCCCAAAGTCAAAACATTTCTAAATTTTTTAGAAATCGCAAATAATTATTCTTTCTACAAATTTTACATAATTATGTTATAACCGATTTTCTGAGTGTTATAATCAAAGATCTTTCGACCTCGAGGATACAAAGTTAAAGATCAGTGGTTCAACAATATCTCTCACAAATTATTTTATACTTTATGTTTTACTTTCTTCTAATATCTTCATAAACGTTCAATAAGAATTAACGGTTTCTATATATTATTTCTCTTGTGCTAATGTAAATAAAAACAAGCCTTTTAACTTAAGAAAGTTTCATTTAATTTTAAAACATTTTTTGGTTTTATCCAGTTTTTCTTTTCAATAAATAATACAAAGATGTTTTTTGTTTCTGAATGACTCAGTAATAATTTCCACCGAAATTAATTTTTGGTAATGCTGTAACCAGTAATTATCTCAAAAAACTCGCAAATAATTATAAACATTATCTTTAAAATTGTTTTATATTCTTAGAGTTTCTCCGCAAGGTTTTTTTTATCATGTGTGTCCAAGTTATTTTAAACAAAAAATCTCGTTTTGTTCTGCTAAAATTTAATAATACCAAGTGTAACGTCTAAGTAAAAAAATTCTTTTTTTTTTTTGCTTTTTTAGATTTTGACCTAAAAATGACAAAACAGGACTTGAACCTGTCAGTTCGAGCTTTAGTGTCTCACTGACTGATGTGCTGCATTATGCTTAATCACCGGTCGACTTGACTTAACTCCCATAATATTTAGCCCCGTATTTTTGAAACACCAACACAATCAGAGTTGGTGTAAAAATATATCACGATTCAAATAACGACTGAATCAACATTTTGCCACTTTTCGGCCAAAATTTTGTAAAAAAGTCTATTATTACAAAAAAATTTGTCAAAACTATTTTGGTCTAAATTTTAGTTGATACCCAGAGACATTCTTTTTATGTAAATATTGTTGTTGATACTAAGAAGCAATGTTTTCAAACGAATTTCGTAGTCGATACTTTAGTAGGAGGCTGTTTTTTCGTTGTAATAGGCCGCTGCTTCCAGGAGTATGTATTTTTGTTATCAGCTCGACTCTAATTATGAGTTCGTTTGCTAATGAAGAACTTTCACCGTCCATTTTATTGGAAAGATATCTGAAATCAGAAGTGGACGTACTTCCCATAATACGCCGGCTTCTGGCGCCTGGATTTGAAAAAAATTTCAAGACAAAACTGCTACTTGATTCATATGAAGATCTTTTAGTGACTGGAATAAAGTAACTGTGAATAAGGAAAAATAAACTCCAGCGACTGTTTTGACTGTATTTTAAGTGATGTTTAAAATAAGCTCTATCAAAAATAGTATTCATACTATTCAGTAACGAAATAGACAAAAACTGGGGAAATTTATTTACATATTCACACTAAATTTGTTAATTGGTATTGTTTGGTATGGGGTCTTTAGAGCCACAAGCAGGAAATTTGAAGCCATCGGAAATTTTTAGGAACTTGGAGCCACAACAATGGGAACTTAAGAAAGAAGAAAAGCCTTTAAGAAAAAATTGGTTAAGCTTAGATTTTGGATTTGCTGAGGCTTAGGTAAACGTTTTAGCGATTTTATTTTCGGCTCCAAGTTCCAATTTTACAGCTGCAAGTTCCCTATTTTTGACTCCAAGTTTCAGCTCCAAGTTTCATTGCTTTTTCGCTAAACAAAGTTTTTTATCATTTTTTTGTGGATTTTGTGAAATATGACCAGGTCCCCAAAACACTAGAGAATTTTGTTGTTAATAAAAATGATAAAACAATTTTTTTTGTATTAAAAACATATATTTTCAGGCAAAAAACAGTATTGATCATTTATGATCTTTACGTGTTTCAGATGCAGGCATAAAGCGCCTCTGGACTTTTAGTTTTGGTGAGGATTACTGGTTTTATATCATCTAAAATTTTTGTTTTGTGCAACGGTAACGCTGTTATCAGCGGCATCTACGAGTTTTATTCGCGCCTTTAAAAGTCAGAAAGAAATAACGTAAAAGCTTAGTTTCTTAATGAGCTACAAAAAAGACCCAAATTTTGTTCCACAAGTAATACAAAAATGAGTTTTTATCAAAATTTTTTAATTTTATAACTTATAAGTGTACTCTTTTGCTATGCATCAAATCTTAGAAAGGAAAATTAATTTTAACGGATGTTTTCTTTATTCACTGACGTCATGATGACTATTTGGATCCAATTGCGTCCTATTTATTAATCAAGAACATTCTACAGCAATGGATCGAGCTGAGGTGACGCGTAAACCAGAATTTGCATTAATGCAATACAATTTAAATTATCTTCGTAACTTCTTAAATTTCTTGACGCTATTTTTTTACAATTACAAAAAATATGAGCAGGCCCCAGCACACTAGGGCATTTAACTGACAATCAGTTCACAAAAAAAAAATTTTAAAGTTAAAAACATCATACTCTAAAATAAAAAACTTCAGTATAATTTAGATTTTATGATTCTTACGTGTGTCCAATACAGCCACAAAGTGCGTCTAAACTTTCGCTTTTAGGGAGGATTTCTGGTTGCGTGGATCATCTTCATCTAAGACTCGTTTTTTCCCTTAAAAAATTAAATATAATAATAAAAACTTAGTTTTATTTAGTGAAGCACGAAAGGAAAAAAAATAATTATTCTTGTGGAAACTTTTAATTTTCACGAGAATAATTAAAATGGGTTTTTATTAAAATTCTATAATTTTATAATTTAAAGGTGCATGCATTCCTTTAAATGATAATGTTTTTTGAAACTCAGCTTAAACGGTAAAACTAATTTACAATATTTCTCGTGGAATCAGATTTTCGAAAATATATTATTTTTTATGTGATAAAACTCGTCAAGATATAGCAATTCAAAAACTGTCTAAAATTAAAATAAAATAGTTTGCATTTAACGAAAATTACAGTATATCCGAAATTTTGATGAACAAAAACACAAAAAAGGTGACACTTATGCTTTTTGGAATTAAAATTTACAATATAGTGTAATTGGTTATGTTTCTGGTGATCACAGTTTCAATTATGATTAATGCAATGCAAATTATTTTGTGAATTCAAATAATGTTGTACATAATTTTGGAGTAAAAAACAGGTTTTAAATGAGCTTTTCCTGATTCTTTTTCAATTTTTGATGTGGAATATCTCGGATAAGTTTCAATCCAATACAAAAAATATTTCTGAAAAGCTAAAAACACGGAAAATATTTTATAATTCGTTTCACTAGTTAAAAATGAGTTTTATAACCCGATGATATGGAGAAATGCGCATTTTTTTAAAAATTTTTAAGGTGGTTTTGACTTTATTTTGTGGCACATTTATTATTATATTAAAATACTTTTGCCATAATTTTTAATATTTTTCTCATATATTTGTCTATTTTTGTTGTTTCCTGCCACCGTTTAATAAGAAAGTTTTTTACTGTGGATTGCTTCCCATTATTGGAACAACCGTTTAACCCACAGTAGGACATTTTTTAGCAAATTTGTTTGTTAATGTTTCACTGGCTTCATGCTCTAATCTGAGAGTCAGCTTTAGAAGCAATCACTCAAGGATTTTCCAGGTACCCTTTTGGGTGCGGGATGAAAGTCTCATCCAAAAACTAAAACTAACCTTTTTTTAACTCTAGTGTATTCTTTATTTCTGTTTACTTATTTAGTATCTTAACATAAAAAAGGGCGGAGTTTTGAAGCTCTTAGAGCTTAATTACACAATTTGTTATTTTAGACATAAACTCAATTTTTTTACAACCAACGCAGCAAAAAATAACAAAACAATAACATGCCCCAGCACACTAGGGCATTTAACTGACAATCAGTTGACAAAAACAAAAATTTTAAAGTTAAAAACATCATACTCTAAAATAAAAAACTTCAGTATAATTTAGATTTTATGATTCTTACGTGTGTCCAATACAGCCACAAAGTGCGTCTAAACTTTCACTTTTAGGGAGGATTTCTGGTCGCGTGGATCATCTTCATCTAAGACTCGTTTTTTTCCTTTAAAAAATTAAATATAATAATAAAAACTTAGTTTTATTTAGTGAAGCACGAAAGGAAAAAAAATAATTATTCTTGTGGAAACTTTTAATTTTCACGAGAATAACTAAAATGGGTTTTTATTAAAATTCTATAATTTTATAATTTAAAGGTGCATGCATTCCTTTAAATGATAATGTTTTTTGAAACTCAGCTTAAACGGTAAAACTAATTTACAATATTTCTCGTGTAATCAGATTTTCGAAAATATATTATTTTTTATGTGATAAAACTCGTCAAGATATAGCAATTCAAAACTGTCTAAAATTAAAATAAAATAGTTTGCATTTAACAAAAATTACAGTATATCCGAAATTTTGATGAACAAAAACACAAAAAAGGTGACACTTATGCTTTTTGGAATTAAAATTTACAATATAGTGTAATTGGTTATGTTTCTGGTGATCACAGTTTCAATTATGATTAATGCAATGCAAATTATTTTGTGAATTCAAATAATGTTGTACATAATTTTGGAGTAAAAAACAGGTTTTAAATGAGCTTTTCCTGATTCTTTTTCAATTTTTGATGTGGAATATCTCGGATGAGTTTCAATCCAATACAAAAAATACTTCTGAAAAGCTAAAAACACGGAAAATATTTTATAATTCGTTTCACTAGTTAAAAATGAGTTTTATAACCCGATGATATGGAGAAATGCGCATTTTTTAAAAAATTTTTAAGGTGGTTTTGACTTTGTTTTGTGGCGCTTATATTATTATATTAAAATACTTTTGCCATAATTTTTAATATTTTTCTCATATATTTGTCTATTTTTGTTGTTTCCTGCCACCGTTTAATAAGAAAATTTTTTACTGTGGATTGCTTCCCATTATTGGAACAACCGTTTAACCCACAGTAGGACATTTTTTAGCAACTTTGTTTGTTAATGTTTCACTGGCTTCATGCTCTAATCTGAGAGTCAGCTTTAGAAGCAATCACTCAAAGATTTTCCAGGTACCCTTTTGGGTGCGGGATGAAAGTCTCATCCAAAAACTAAAACTAACCTTTTTTTAACTCTAGTGTATTCTTTATTTCTGTTTACTTATTTAGTATCTTAACATAAAAAAGGGCGGAGTTTTGAAGCTCTTAGAGCTTAATTACACAATTTGTTATTTTAGACATTAACTCAATTTTTTTACAACCAACGCAGCAAAAAATAACAAAACATTTTTATACAGATTAAAAAAATAATGTTTATGCGTAACGAGTTCCATTTTATCTAGTCTCTCGTTCGTAAACGCTAATGAGTATAGACATTCTCCACTTCTGCGAAAAATTGAAAAATTAAGGTAATATTAAAAATATTTATAGTATTGTATTGTATTTTTATTTTTTTAAAAAGGGACATACATAAGCAATAGACACATTGCACTTAATTGTATATACCAAAAAATAAAAAAAACTCTTAATAATATAACTAAAGTATGCAAATTAAACCAAAAAGCCAGACCCGCAACCGCTTCTTTCAAATTAGGATTCGCGATTCCCCATGGGAATTAAGCGACTGATACTCTAAAACAAAAATTGGCCGAGGTATTTCAAGATTAGGAATTAATAATTAAATATTAACATAAAACTGAATAAAAATTTAATAAAAAAGAGATTAAATCCCATTTAGAAGGTAATATTTCCAAAAAAATCACGCAAGAAGTAAAAAATTATAGCAGTAATTTTCAGTTGTTTGTCAATTTCAAGAAAAAAAATTATAGCAGTAATTTTTAGTTGTTTGTTTGTTCTATTGGTATGTTTTGTAGACACAAGTTTTATATGTTTCTGCCATATTTTATTTTATTAGTCTGACAATGAAATATATTAATAAACCGAAAATAATACACAATTTACATAAATATAACCTGGTAAGGACGGCTATTGAACCTGCCTTAAAACACAGAAGGCAGGTAGAATGCAGGTAAAATTGCCTCGGAGGCAGCTAGGACGCAGCGTGAAGGCAGGGTGGAGGCAGGGTGGAAGCAGGTAGGAGGCAGCGTGGAGAAAGATAAAACTGCCTCGGACTGCCTCCTACATATGTTGAAGCATATACAGGTTAGGACGCAGGTTGGAGGCAGCTAAAACTGCCTCGGATGAAGGTAGGAGGCAAGGTGGAGGCAGATAGAAGGCAGCAAAACTCTCTATGGAGGCAGGTAGAAGGCAGGTAAAAACGATTTTTCCCAAATGAGGTCCTTACCGGAATAAACATATTTGTTCAAAGCACTATTTTTAAGATAAACTCCAAAATTTTTATCTTTTTGCAAACTTGGATTAAAACCCAATTAATATTAATTTTTATCTAAAACATAGAGATGCAATTTAGGAAACAAATCAATTTTTAATTTGTAAATTAAATAATAAATTTAAAACTCGAACTCAAAACTTATTTGGATTCCGATTTTTAAAACTGGAATTTAAACTAGTAAAAGCTATCTGTTTTGACTCTAGTTCTGGCCACAAAAGTCATAGTAGATTAAAACTTTGATTTAGACAAGCCCATATTTCTATATATGACATGGTTAACTCTTTAGAAGCTCTGTACCGGATTCAAGATACATATAAACTTAACCCAGATGATATGGCTTCTGGTTTACTGAAGGTTAGTTAGTTATTACATGAATCTAACCCAAGAAATCGTACTGTAGTTGAATAGCGACTGTACCGTACTGCATGAATCTAATCCGGCAGCGTACTGTAGTTTTTGACCAAAATTTTTCCAAAAATACTCCCTATTAACGTGTGAAGTTTTCGCTATTAAACATAAATTTAAAATTTTCCTTATACATATGCAAAATTGTTGACATTACACACGTGCAAGTCTTATAGTTAAAATCCACCTAGTTTTTGATAGTTTTCCTCCGCAGAATTTCTAAAACAGCGTTAGTTGTTTGTAGTGAATAAAGTGACTTCTCAATTTACTTCCGCCCAAAAATCTGCTGCGGGCGAGTATGGACGGAAAGAACAAAAAATGGTTGCACCAGCGGTATAAAGGGCTACATAGTTCACACCAGAATGACAAATGAAAAGTGACAAACCCGTGTTTACACTGTTACAATGTCACTTGTCACTGCGGTATAAAGGCCCTGTCACTTCTCACTTTAAATTGGTGTGAAACATTTCTAATTGTGCAAAAAGTTGCCTGCTGCGATAAAAGTGCTATTTTTCTTGCTAAATCTTGGTCATAATTTTACGACCGGAACTCTTTTGAGTTATATATTTTTGGTTAGATCTAAAATGAAAATATTTGTCAAATTTTCGATAAATCTATACAACCACAAAAAACACGACAATTGGCAAATTTTAACAAAAATCTTTGAATCTTTAAGATGAAAACAACAAAAAGCGAAGTGGAGGATCGCATGCAAACGACGAAAAACGATTGTGAACCATCTTTGTTATGCAACAAAAAGCCGGAGTTACAACTTTGTGGGCGAGATCACATTTTTTAGATCTTCATTAAATTCTCCCATTTCACAAAAATATTATTTACAACCAAAATAACGGTTGTTTTAGCTACACTATTTTTTCGTTACTTCCATAAAAAATTTATTAATTATGTATAGGTTCGATGGTTTTTTTAGACTGGAATTATTTTATAGTTTGAAAATCGTTTATATAAAAGCCGTTTGGAATTCGATTGGAATGATTGCTATAATTTAGCCAAAATATCTCAACAGAAAAAAGTGAGTTAAAATTTACTGTTAAAAAATTTTCTTCAGTGGTGGTCAGAATATCCCAACCCGCCATCCGTGAAACTTAAAAAAAAACACAAAAAAGTTGTATGGAAAAAGAAAAAACCATAAACAATAAAAATAGATAGAATATGTGTATAAAATCATAAAATAATTATAAGAAGAAAGAAGTAGTTGTATATTAATTTAAAATTAATGATGATTAAAAAAAAATACTTTGCTCCTAATATTATATGTATTTTTGAATCTTTAATAATCAATCTAAAGGTCAAATCTCATTTTTAAATCTGATCAAACGTTTGTTTTTTTAATAGTTTGGGAACGCGTCCTGGAGCTATACCTTAAGACAAAGCAAAAGTTTAAAAATCTATTTTTTGCATAATATAGGATACGCAAGGCCGATGTTACTCAGCATTAACTGCGCAACCAAATACTACATACAAAATTATTAACAAATATTAACATTATCACAATGTAGCTTGTCTTAGTTGGAACTCGATCGAAGTAATTTTAGAAAGCAAGACATGAGTTCTGCCACTGCGCCACAACCATGACTTATAGCATATAAAAAATATGTTGGTAAATTTTAAAAATTTAGATTGTAATCTGTTTTAAATAGAAGAATTATGTCCACTCGTAGACTTATGGTGAATAAGACTCAAAACAGTGCTTACTAATCATATGAAATAAAAAAAGATCTTTCTTATGTTTCTCTTTTTTTTATTTAGATATTTCGTCGGAATGTCCTAAAATTTTCAGAGGGTTCAAAATAGTGATATATTTAAAAAACAAAATTTTTTTCAAAACGGGAATTATCCTGGTAAGTCCTGAGCGCCTCATTTGGGAAAACAGGTTTTTTTCAGCTTCTTATCTGCCTTTACTGTAAATTTGCTGCTTCCTTCTTGCCTACAGCATGCCTCCTTACTGCCTAAATTCTAAAACCTGCTTCTTATTTGCACCCAAAACAGATGTAACTGGTTCCTACCTCCCTCTTATACCATGGATATGCTTTAATATAAAGGCTGGGCCGGCTTCCCACCAGTTTTAGCTGCATCCGCGATGCCTTCTACCTGCCATAAAGACATTTTTTCTGCCCCCTACTTGCCTCTACTTTTCTTCTTACCTGCGTCTGAGGCCCGTTTGGGTACCTCTACTCTCTCTAAACTACCAAAAGCAGTTTCAAGAGCCATCTTTACTAGGATATGAACCACTCACCATGCAACGTCTTTGAATATTGCCATGATTGGTTTGTGGAAAATTGATCTTAAGTTTATAATAAGCTTTCAAATCTAGAGTATTTGAATTGATTTTGGCAGGACGTTTTTATTCAACATATAGTTTTAGGATTTATACCATGCTGTAATTTGGATGAATCAATCATATTTGCGTGCGGACAAAAACAACTTGGTTCCTGTAAAATATTTAGCAGAATACTTGTACTTAAAAGGTAGCGTTTTATATAAAGTTTATCTTTATTTAAATTTTAAAAAATTATATAGCTCAGTATTATTTTGTTATCACTGCTGATAAATATTTTGTTAAATAAATGTACCATGGATTTTGCACTAAAATATTTTATTGGATCAAAATTGCAACAAACCTTTTTGCTTTTGCATTATATGTTTTTACTCAAATCTTGTTTTTTTTTAAGATTACACAAAAATATAGAAACCCCCTTTAGAAAACTTCCACCTACAAAAAAGCGTCTGTTCGTCCTGAGTCTCGAAAAGAAAATTTTAAAAGTTAGGTGCGCGTTTTTGAAACGAGCACTTAAAAAATATCTCTAAAAGTTTTTTATAGAAAATAAACAAATTCTTAAAATATACATACTGCAATTAATATTTTGTTCGCAAAAACATTCATAACTTGTGCAATATTTAGGATATTTTAAAAACCCAACTATCATTTTATTTGTATTTAAACGAAGAACAAAATAATGTTATCAGAATATTATATTATGTTTATTATTATTTGTCTTTTGTAGTTAGAATTACAAAATACAATTATTTAACAATGAATACAATAAATATTCTGATAACACCATTTTGTTGTTCGACTAAATACGAATAAAATTGTAGTTTGGTTTTAAAAATACTTTGATATGGCGGCATTTATGACTGCTTTTGCCAACAAAATATTAATTGCAACATGTATTCTAGCAAAAGACGAAACAAAGTTTCGAAAAAAAGCCTTATATTAAATGGAATAGTATAGAGCTACATAAGTCTAAAAACTAAATGCCAGAAAAGACTGAAACAAGTCTCTTTAAAACCTGTAAATTAATAACAGATTTTGTGAAATTTTCAGAAAAACAAAACCGAATAAAAACAATACGTGTAAAAGCTTTAGTTTGCGTTTTTTAACCATTAATAAAACTTAATTCACATAAATTTCTCTCAAAGTGGATTAACTTTTACATGAGTTAACCAGCTGTAAATACCACAGTATTAGTTAAGTCACACGTCGTCAAAACGATACAAAAAATATAACGAAAGCGTCACAGTAACCATGAAAAATTTCTGTCAAAATATGTTATCGCATTGCGCATTAAATTTTGTAATTTATCATTATTTTCGTATAAAGCAAAACATACCGCCATATTAACGGCTTTTTAAAATCAAATATCAAGTTCTAAGTCCGAAAAACATTGAAAAATTCAGATTTAATATAAGGCGACTTTTAATTTAACAAATACATTGACAGCTAATTTGTTTTATGTAATAAATAGAAACATTAAAGAAAAAGTCGCCTTATATTAAATCTGAATTTTTCAATGTTTTTCGGACTTAGAACTTGATATTTGATTTTAAAAAGCCGTTAATATGGCGGTATGTTTTGCTTTATACGAAAATAATGATAAATTACAAAATTTAATGCGCAATGCGATAACATATTTTGACAGAAACTTTTCATGGTTACTGTGACGCTTTCGTTATATTTTTTTTGTATCGTTTTGACGACGTGTGACTTAACTAATACTGTGGTATTTACAGCTGGTTAATTCATGTAAAAGTTAATCCACTTTGAGAGAAATTTATGTGAATTAAGTTTTATTAATGGTTAAAAAACGCAAACTAAAGCTTTTACACGTATTGTTTTTATTCGGTTTTGTTTTTCTGAAAATTTCACAAAATCTGTTATTAATTTACAGGTTTTAAAGAGACTTGTTTCAGTCTTTTCTGGCATTTAGTTTTTAGACTTATGTAGCTCTATACTATTCCATTTAATATAAGGCTTTTTTTCAAAACTTTGTTTCGTCTTTTGGTAGAATTTCCACCTTTTAATGCATTGAATTCAATGTCATTTATTAAAGATATAAAACATTTAAAAGAATTTACTCATTTTAAAAGAAACGTCATGGTCTCCTCATGATATGAATACAATTATTTTCATATCCAAAACTTCAATGTAATTTTAAGCAGTATACTATACAAAAATTAAGTCCGGGTAACTCCGTAAAATTGTATGGAACCTGAAAGAACCATATAAAATAGTGTGGTTTTCTTCTGTTTAAATTTTTTTAGTTAGACCTGATTTAACCACTTTTTTGGAAATTAGCTTTATTTGGACTTCTGTTTTGTGCTTGATTTTTCTAGACTGCTGGTTTATTTTAAACAACAAAACCACATCATTGTAAATGGTTTTTCCAGGTTCCATACAATTTTACGAGGTTACCCAGACTAAAGATGAATTCTATCAGGGTGAAAATAGATGAGTGGTAAAGTAACCACTAGTTTTTTGAGAAAATATCACGTGCAGAGAAACAAATAACGCAGTTAAATAATAATTGGTTACATAACCGCTGAAACCTTTTTTAAAATTTTTCTCGCTCACGGGTTTATTGTTTATTTCTTCCTGGCGGAGAGCGGTTACGCCCTTAATTTCACCCTGAAAGACTTTAACTTTAGTCTTTTCTCGCATTAAATTTTTGGAGTTATTGTGGCATCATAGTATTCCATATAAAAAAGAGTTTTTTTCTGTTTCGATTTTGATAAATTTCCGTCTATTGAAACATTGTACCCCGCAGCGCTCACACGTCACCCAAGATTTATTTCATTTTATTTTTTAAAATATTTTTATTGTTGCCATATGGCTGTTAATTAGCGGTAAGGATATTTTTTCGCTCTTCCCGTTGAAAATTAGTAATTTTTATAAAAAGGTAAGGAATTATAATTTAAACCAAAAAAATAACCACAAGAGAATGTGTGTTACTGAATAAAGTTACTTAATATGTAATTCAGTAAGGAAAAAATGTGTCACACAAGTACCCCAGTACCTAATGCGTAACTTAGAAAAAAAATGGTCATTTTTCACATGAACAGAGGTTTAACTACGGGCAATAGAGCATATACGAGAATAAAATTCAGGTGAGGCGGCAATTTAGCATCTACGTGCAAAAAATCAGCTCCAAATATTTACCACAGGTAAAAATTTTTGGGGGACCCAAAAAAAAAAACAAAAAAAAGTTAAGCAAATTAAGCTTATTAGTATGAAATTCAGGTATGTTTAGCAAAAGTTTTTAGGTTTTTAATATCAGAAAAATAAGGGTAATATTTTAGATATGTAAAATGTTTAGATTTTTAATTGGCTAAAAAACTATTAAAGGTTTTGTTGATTTCAATGACGCCATCAACAACGGTTAACCGCGCAGTGACTTAACCCATTTAATATAAGGGAAAGAGCGCTCCGCGCTCTTTCCTGATTTTAAGTATTTGATCTCTTTCTATAAAATTTTTTTTAGAATTTTTTTCGAGACTCGGGACATACATTTACATAGTAATTTATTGATTTTCAATCTGCAAAAGACAAAATATTTAAATTTAGTTTGTTTTTTTTTGAAAATTTTGAAAAAACTTACAGATTAATAAAACAAAATAATGAAATATAATCATTTTCTATCGGAAGCCAATTAAATTGCTGCAATGTTTAATCACAGAGGCATTTCAATTATTTATTACGACAAATTTTAAAATAAATAGTAATCTAAATATGACGTTTAAACAAAAAAAACGTGGTGATTTTCGTGGTTTTTCCAAGGCCTTATAGTACTAACAATTATAGGTGATTTGCAACGGTCATTTTATTTTTATGAGAAATGGGCTGATTATGAAAGAGAAAACAATTCGCCAATCAAGATGATGAGGATAGTTCGAAAGAAACTTTCAGATCGTAACCTACAACCGCCAAAATCTATAAAGGACTTTCCTCCGTTTTTGTTCTCAAAGCCAGACCGACCTGAATTTTGGGAAAGTGATAAAAAATTGTGTAGAAAAACATTGTTTAAGTACAGTCATCAACAAAAATACAGTAAGTGCTAAAAAAACGCTTTCAAAGGGCTTATCAAAATAATTAAATAAATGAGTACCTAATTTTGGCATTTCAATTAGATAAAGACAGAAACAGTTTGTCAATTTTTGTGATTAAATCTTTCTAGAAAATATTTGTTTTAGTTTAATTATAAAAAACACGAGAGCTATAAGACCAACATTTTTTGACATACTTTTTACACAATATAAAGTTTCATTGCGTATGTGTTTTTAGTACATGATATTTGGATCCGAACTTGGATATTGACTTCGTTCTAGTTTTGATTTCAAGTAAAGTCTTTCCTAATGAATTTACACACGGTACCTATTTTGGCTTCAAGTTGGAATTTTAGTTCCCCCCCCAGCGTCAATTTAATTCTAATATATAGTTCTTTTTTTTAATTCTAATATAGTTGTTGATATTTTATTTTAGAATGTTTTTACAAGTCCGATCCGGCGTTTGTGAGACTTTGGTCTTTAAAGCTGGAAGTCGTACATAGTACGCCTGATATTTGGATTTGGAGAAACGCCTTGTCTCACAAAGACAGTCTGAATTTTACAGAAATTTCAAAACAGAAAATCCTCGGGCCTGAAGTTAACAACAGTACTAAAATTAAAGAAACGAATCAACAGATTTGGTTGACGGTAATTTTTAAAATAAAAGACTGATTTAGAAGATTTTTGTGGTTATATTAAAGTTTTTGGAAGGAAGTAATTTTAATCGATGTAAATTTTAATTTAAAAAATCACGTGTTGGATGTGCGCCGCCAAATCTGCCGCCAAACTGCCGCTAAATAGGCGCCAAACCACCACCATTTAAAAACTAAGGTTTTAACTCAGTTATTATGTAATTAAATAATGTTAATCTTATATTTACATCTTTAAACAATTTTTTATGGTACAAAAAACTGTTAAACTTTGTTTTATTCTACAAAAAATTGAAAACAAAACCTAGTTGTTTTTCTTCACGCAGATTTCCTTTTTAGAAGGTAGCTGAGCAGACTATAGCCTATTGCGCCGTGGGGTATTTTGCTCTAGCAGCATATCTATCAATATAAAGCAGTTGTCAATTTTTAGCGCGCGCCGCGCGAACTTTTCAGCGCGCAATATAGGCGAACTCGGTTTTACTCGACTTTTTTTACTCATCTTTTTTTTAAGGTTAAGCCTATGCGTTCCTAAGCCTAAGCGAAGCCTTAAAAACAACCTAAACTTTAACAAATAGCTGCGCGAAAAAAGTTTAGGTTGTTTTTTAGGCTTTGCTTAGGCTTAGTAACGCGTAAACTTAACCTTAAAAAACGCCGAGTAAAACCGAGTTTATATTTATAACACGTTTTTGTAAATTTTAAAGTTAGAAAAATAAACTATGAATTAGTTAAAAAAAATTTACCTTAACGCCTTAGTTCCTAAATGGTGGCAGTTTGGTGGCGGTTTGGCGGCAGTTTGGCGGCAGATTTGGGGCGCACATCAAACACGTTAAAAAAATCACGCCAACGCCAAGTAAGCGAGCGCGAACACATAAACAATTGCATTTTGACTGCAAACAAATATTTCATAAATTCATTAACATTCATTAATGCATTATTCTTTTATTTAAATTTCTTAATTCATACATCACTTAACTCATGGGACGCAATGGCTAAGAATACAAACTTGATTGAGTGGAAACGAAAAATCATGTAAAAAACCAAGGACCAGATTCACACAGAAATATAAACCCAAATATTGTAAATAATATTTATTACTTTTAATTAAAAGAAGTTTGCCTTATTTCAGTGCATTTTAAAAGTAAATACACTTTTTTATTGATAAATAAAAAAATCTGAGGTTTTTATTTTTTATCATCTCGCACAGTAAAAAATAAAATCTCCGAATTAAGAATACTCATCTCCATCTAGATAAATATATAAAATAATAATATCTATTTTTGCTTCTTTTTCTATTGGCTGATGAGAGATAATAGTTTATAGTAAGTTTATAAGGTTTATAAAAATTAAATAAGCAACTCTTTTTGATTTCTAAAAAGAAGTTAATGTAAAGTTTTTACCTTAAAAATTGTGTTAAATTTACATTACAACATTTTATTTGTGAATTTTTGTAAATAAATTATAATTTGTAAGACAGACATCATACTCGATTTATTTCTCAAAACATACCATGCGAGAGCTGTAAAATACACTATGATTTAAATGACTTACATATAAAATCATACGGCTACCATGTTCTATTTGTTATCTAAAAAATGCGATATCACATCAATTTTACTTCGTAAGTTTTATTTGCGAATAAAGTGTTATATTGCTATGTTTCTCAGAAATCCTATCTTCGCACTGTTTAAAGTAAAACTTTATGCAAATTTTCCTAACTCCTTTACATTCCTTACACCGTGTAATCCCTATAAATATGGGCAAGATGGAGTCTATCTGATGGTCTAAGGAATGTAAAGGACTTAAAAAAATTTGAATAAAGTTTTACTTTAAACAGTGCGAAGATAGGATTTCTGAGAAACATAGCAATCAATATAAGCACTCTATTCTTTAGTTCAACTTACTTATACAATCTGGATTTCATTTCGTATTCTATGATTATGAAATCCACAATTCTTTTTATTATGCGTGGTTGCGTGGTTTGCAGTCGCCACTCGCTGAAGTAAAGGTACTGGGAGCCATTAAGTAGAAAATCTGCATGCATTATAAACTTAAGAAAACTAAAAGACTTTAAGAGAGCTTAAAAGCTGGGAGGTTGAAGTGGAGTATAAAATATGTCATTAATACAAGCTTAAGTTTAAGTTTAAGCGAGAATTTTAGACTGGATATCGTAATACCAAAAATATATAAAATAATAAAGGAAAAATATGTGACTTCATATATTTTTCAGACACATTGACTGCTCTTATTAGGGCGCGCCCTAATAAGAACGCGCTCTTATTAGGGCACTCGGATGTGCTAATTAGGGCCCTGTTTATGAAAGGAGGGCCCTTATTAGGGCGTTTAAGCGCTCTTATAAGGGCGTGCCCTAATAAGAGCGCGCTCTTATTAGGGTAAGTCTGTTTTATGTGACTGTTATCATGGTTGCAATGGCTCAGTGGTAGTCATTCGGCCTACCACTGAGTAAGTGACGGGTTCAAAACCTGTGGACGGCAGACTTTTTGTATTTTTTTTCTTTTCAAAAAATTGTCAATCTTATTTTTTGTTTTATTATTTTTTTTTTTATTTTAACATAAATAACCCACCAAAAAAATAGTCGTTTATTTTTGTTATTATTTTTTGGAATTGATACTTGCATTTGGTACACCATAACAATTGAGTAATTTAGCATTTCAATTTTATTTTTTGTTTCAAACGAAAAGGTATGAAAAGTTTTTTCTGCTGAAAATTATGGTATGACCCTAAATAAAGGTTTAGGGTCGATGGAGCCGAGGGAACTTGGAGCCAAAAATAAACATCGCTAAAACCTATTCCTAAGCCTAAGCAAAACCTAAAAAAGATTAAATTTTTTCCGGCGGCTCCAAGTTCCCTACTTACGGCTCTAAAGACCCCGTACCTAAATAAATAGGACTCTCGTAGTTAAAACCATTTTCTTAAAAAACAACTGTTCCGTGCTCCCTTGTATTTTTTCTTTAAAATTAAGACTATTCGCATTTTAGTTAATACACAAGTAAATCTTATAATTAAAAAGCAAGTATAAGGTAAGTATTATCATTCATTTTCACAAAATAATACTAAACGAAGTAGTTTTAAATCTTTTTTTATTATTTAGCTCATATTTCAAATTGATTAACATTTAAAATTTTTAGGTTAGTTTTCTATTGTTATGGTGTACCAAATCCGATAAGTATAATTTCCAAAACACAATAACAAAATAAACGACTATTTTTTTTGGTGGGCTACTCATGTTAAATTTAAAAAAAAATAATAAAACAAAAATCAAGATTGACAATTTTTTGAAAAGAAAAAAATCTATTGTTATGGTGTACCAAATCCGATAAGTATAATTTCCAAAACACAATAACAAAATAAACGACTATTTTTTTTGGTGGGCTACTCATGTTAAATTTAAAAAAAAATAATAAAACAAAAATCAAGATTGACAATTTTTTGAAAAGAAAAAAATACAAAAAGTCTGCCGTCCACAGGTTTTGAACCCGTCACTTACTCAGTGGTAGGCCGAATGACTACCACTGAGCCATTGCAACCATGATAAAAGTCACATAAAACAGACTTATAAATATTTTTTTTTTGAAAATCGATAAGTGTGCTAATTAGGGCTTATTAGGGCCATGGTGTGCTAATAAGGGCGCGCTCTTATTAGGGCGCACCCTAATAAGAGCAGTCAATGTGTCTGAGAAATATATGAAGTCACATATTTTTCCTTTATTATTATGTTATATATTTTTGGTAATGCCAGTCTGAGTAGATTTTTCCAGTGTTAGTTTGCACTGTTACGTAGCGTAGAAATGCTGAGTGCTTGCTGACTCAGACGACGTCATATTTGCTAAAAAACTAACATAAATATTACGATTGAGTTTAATTATTGCTAACTCAGTCAGTTGGACGCCTCAAGTAATAAAATTAGTTAAAACTGCAAATGCGTTTAGGTTGGAAGCAGTTCACGGGTGCATTTTCTTTATTTCCTGACTTCGTTAACCACAGGTCTCGACGTGCACAAAAATTCGGAGGGTCTGGAAATTACCGAATATGGCCTAGGCAAAAATACAAAAATTTAAGAATAAAAACGTACTTAATAGCTTTAACTTTCAACTTTTTTCGCAATTTAAAAACTGAAATTAGACAATAATAAAATAAACTGAATAACAAATCAAATCTAATAGTAAAATAAAAATAAATACGCCTAATTAAACTCTTGTATTTTAGTTAAAAATTGATATAGTCATAAAATTTTAATTTATAGGGTGAAACGTTAATTTAACCGTTTAACAAAACGTGAAAATCCTGTGTTATAAATAACTTGCTGAACCACTTTATCAAGATTCTTATCAGCTTTTTTAATAAATATCACTAAAACGGTTCAAAGCATAAATTTTCAAATCAAAAAACCTTAAAACCCAGTATTAGTCCAGCATTATTGAACAAACCAGTGTAATGGACAAAAACATTATCATTTCTGTTTTTAATTCAATAATGGTAAATTTAAATTTTTCTTGAGACCTAGGAGCACTTGAATTACCTTCGTAAATTTTAACTAGTAAGTTATCACATGAAAAGACCATTTCATTTATTTTCTATAGCTTATTTTAGCCGGCTATAGGTTATTATTAGTTTAATTCTAAAGCTATATCAACATTGTTGCTGGATATTGTTTTAACTAAGGTTTCACCTGTCTTTGGTAACTTTTAACTAAAAAGTATTTGTGGCAGTAAATGTGAGTTAAACTTAAACATTAGGATATACAAAATTAGCAAATAAGTTAAAAATTAACTTACCGAATTTATCTTCGAATCAATGGCAATTGATTACAATTTTTTTTTCCAGAAGTTCCAAAATAGGAAAATTTAATCAAACAAAACTAATAAAAACCTAAAAAAAGTTCTAATCCAAAACTTTTTCCTCAAATTATATGCAATAAAAAAATAAAACTGTGTAAAAAAATTTTTTTTTCAACTGTAAATCGGCTAATTTTATGTAACAAAATAATAAAATTAGTGTTTTAATCTTCAGTGTTACAACCTATTTTCTTTAATACATAACAAATGTTTAATGAACAAAACAATTTTGATAATTTATATTTTGCGATCTCTTGTAATATATCCAGGTAAAGACCCCTCTCAAAAATGCATCAAGTAAGTTGGGAGGCATGTAGAAGGCAGCGAAATCTGCCTTGGAAGTAACTAGGAGGTAAGGTAGAGGTATGAAGGAGGCAGCAAAAAAATGTATTTAGGCAGATAGGAGGCTGGACGGAGGTAACAAAAACTGCCTCGGAGGCAGCTAGACGGTAGGTCAGAGGCAGGTGTTGAGTAAGTAGGAGGCACCAATATTTTTAATAACGGCAAGTAAAATTTACTTTCCCAAATGAGCACCTCGTTCTACCATGATGTGTAATAATAATTACATACCATTCCAATAAATAATACAACGTAAAATCCACACATCTTTATAAAGAAAAACCATTTGTTGGTAAAATTAAATCGCTCTATTTCTTCTGAAAAATTTTTTTTTCTTATTCCTGAGATCTAATCACTTTACTTTTTAGCAAAATTAATTTGTTTTTCAAAAACAAATAATTATTTTTTTTGTAATTTTGCTTGAGGTGGGCGCTACATACCGCACTACGATTACGAAGTTGGTAAAAAAGGACTCGAGGCCTTCCCTCATCTCGGACTAGGGAATAGGCTTGTGACTGTGTTGTTTTATCTGGTAAAACCGAACATGGGCGGTGCCACAGTATTTCCAAATATAAGCCTCAGGCTAATGCCCAATAGAAACGACGCAATCATTTGGTACAATCTAAACTGCAGTGGCGACGGTGATACGCGACTTCTTCACGGCGGCTGTCCTGTCCTGTTGGGACGCAAAATGGTTGCCAAACTTAGTATACACGAGCGATTTCAAACGAGAAAACAAAATTGTTAATAAACTCTTAATTCAATTTCACCAGAATCTTTTTTAATATGTAATACAATGTTAATGAGTTTTTTTTTCATTGATGATAAATAAGTTAAGTTTTTTAAGTTTTTTAAGTTTTTATGCTTATGCATTGTTTGTTTGGTCTATAGGTAAAAAATGAAATGTAAAAAAACAGCTTTGTATCATCTAAAATCGAAATATTGTGTTTTGTATTTTACACAGTTTGGACGAAGCACATACATATGAAGCGTGCCCGCAACTCTACTTCAAATTAATTGTAATGGCCACTTAAAAAGTTAGTTGTATACGTATGATGCAACTTTCGACACTATGAAGTCAAAACACAAAAATAGCTTCATTAACTATTATTAACTGGCTGATCTTAATCTCAACTAACTTGAAGCGTAACCATGGTCGATAAATTGAAACTAAAGGTAAACCCAACGTGGCTGCAACAGTTGTTCGTTAGATTAAAAAATGCCCCCCATTAAGTACATTGTAAACATTCAAATCACGAGAATCTGACGTCACTTTTTCAGCCAATAAAGATTCGATTTAATGCGGAGCATTTGTTTGATAAAGTGACGTCAGATTCTCGTGATTTGAGTGGTTACTTAAAGGGGGAATTTTTTAATCCAATGAACAACTGTTGCAGCCACGTTGGGTTTATCTTTAGTTAAAGTCTTGTCTTGTAACCAACGACCGTTAAAATTTGTTAAATGATTCAACATTTTTTTATTCCATGCCTGTTTTAATTTTATTGCATTTGTTTAACTTTCGTTTAACATATTTAATAATAAGTAAACACTTATCACATTATCGCGACCGCACAAATTCTATCATGTTCCGAATTCGGCCGAGTTGGCCGAATCCGAATTTTATTCAGCCGAATTGTAATTGTTTTAAATAAAATTTGCTTATGACTGAGTTATTTGTTTTAAATGAAATTTGCATATACGTCATGATCGACCGCACAATTTGTCAAATCACAAATTCGTGATTATCAATCGATTTTGCGTTGTCAATTGTATATATTTTCCAAATTTCAACTTATATAGAGTTGATTCGGCCGAGTTATAATTGTTTTAATAAAATTTGCATATGCGTCATGGTCGACCGCACAATTTTTCAGGTCACAAAAATGTGATTATTTTGCGTTTTCAGTATATGTTTTAAATTTTAACTTATATAGTGCTAATTCGGCCGAGTTATTTAAAATCAAAAAAAGCGTTAGAAAATTACTCACTTACTTACTTACTTACTGATCTGAAGATAATATCCGGCGTGTCACGGCCGCCGGAATTATCATTTGTGCAGCATGATTTTGGAACGTCGTTAAAATCCTAAATACCAAAATTGGTTTTAATGCTGAATTGTTGCTGTATTTGAGATAAATTTTTTTTGCAACATAATCTGGGGTATCTGACTTAATTTCGGCCAGGCCTTAATTTCGGCCACCAATTTAGGGTGTTATAAAATTGGCTTATTGTTAAAAGACAAAAAAAACTAGCAAAAAAGTAACTGGATGAATGTTGAAAAAAGTGTTTTTGCAAAAGTTTTTATTTTTGTTATTCTGCATTATCAACATTTTCATAAAAAAAACGAATTTTTTGTAATTCTCTGGATTTTTGCTTTGTTTTTAAACTGCATCAAATTTAGAACGAAGCACTATACAACTTTAAAATAACTTTTATTTAAGACTCAAAATTGTTAATTTTCATGTTTTGATATTTTCTTCAAAATCACTTTGCAATGCGTTTAACTAACTGCACATTTTAAGATACCGTTAATTTCGGCCACCTTAAAATTCACGTGAAAAAACCTGTTTAACACGATTAGCACCATCATATGTACGGGTAGGGTTACATAACACATAATTTACTAGGTTGTATTAAATTATGAATAGAACGCAAGAAATTTTTCAAAAATGATATAGAAACACAAAAAAGTCAGGTTATTTTCTTGGCGGAGGGATGCAGTCATTTAGTGAATATAGTAAAAATCAATGTCAATGGGGTTTCCCCCACCCACCCTACCACTTACCACGATATAGAATACCAACGGTTCAAAAAGTTGTGAAAGTAAATTAAAACACAGTAAAAATGTCAGGTTATTTCCTTTGGTGGAGGGATGCATTCATAGGAATTACGTAGTAAACGCCTGTGCGGGCTGGAGTAATCCAACTACGAATTGACTAGGTTTGAACTATCAATAAACCGGTAGATGAATTTCTCAAAGATTATTGAAATGCAGTAAAAAATCAGATAGAAGGTAAAAAGGTTATTTTCTTGGCGGAGGAATGCAGTCAGATAGGAAACATCAAAGATAGTCAAGGGTTGGTGTGGAATTATGCCACTTCTTAACTTTTTTTAACGTCTTGTTTATCCATAAAATTGATAATTTTTGGTTATGTAATCGTTTTATTGTGTTTTAGGCTTTTGTTTTTTTGTTTTTTTTAACCTGAAAGGTGGCCGAAATTAAGGCGGATTTTCTTTTTTTGTTATTTTTAGATTAAAATAATAAAAAAACTTACTAGAGTGGAATAAAATTTTTACCAGGATTTCTGTAAAGTTGGCTGGCTGTAACAAAAGCCATTTGATGTTGAAATATTTTTTCACACCAAAAAAAAATTCACCAAAAAACACGTGTTATTAAATCTTGTGTTTTTTAAGGTTTTGACATAATTATTTAAAGTCTTGCTAATAGCTATGTATGAAACTTTACAAACGGGAAAAAATTAAGTTATATGTACAAAGAACAATACCTAAGGATAAATTTTCAACTTTTAAAACTATTTATCGATCGTTTTAGCAATAGTTACAGCTAGTTTTTTCTAGGTGGCCAAAATTAATTGCACGCGCATTAACTTTGACCACTATAAAAACAAAGTTTTAATATCTACTGATTTTTAAGTGTAACAGAAATTTTGAATTTTTGCACGGGAATAACAAAAATAGCTGTCGTTTGATTTTTAGACCAAATCCTGGCTCGATTAGAAGTGCCAGAAAAAAATTATACAAAAAAATGAAAAAAAGGTGGCCGAAATTCAATCAGTTACCCCACATAATTAAATTTTGCTATATTAAGTCATTACAAAAAAGTTAAACCATTTTAAATCTTTTGTTATAAAACTTACTATTAAATGCTCTGCAGCGTAAACTTCATGTTCATATCTCGATATTAAAGCATTGAGCATTATGAGCACTAATCATTAAAAGTAACTGAAGTTTACACGATCATTCTATAACCCTGCAATTTTACTTCTTTTAAATAAAAAAACAAAGAAGATATACTACAGGGTTATACAATTAACCGTTTTACAAACGATATTTTTTCCACATTTAGACTTTGAACCATTCTAAATAATATATAAATATACAATACAGCATGCTTTAAAAATAAAAAAAACTAAAAAGTTTACGCTTAATCGCATAGAAAGGAACCCAAAATATTTCTGTAATGTATTTTAAAACTTAAAAGTGGATAGCACATTATATCGGAGCATTGGATCCCTTAAAACTAAATAAATCTAGAACTTCTCCCTCCCTCCTAAAAATAAAAAAATAATATTATTTAAAAACTAATAAAAATACGTGTAGCTTAGATCCTAGTTTTCGATTAATTCACGAAAGTCAAAGTCCAGAATTTGGTACTGGGTCTTTAGAGCCTTAAGCAAGGAACTTGTAGCCATCGAAAGTTTTTGGGAACTTGACGCCACGAGCAATGGGAACTTAGAGCCTTTAAGAAAAAATTGGTTTGGGGTTAGATTTAGGCTTCGCTTAGGTAAACGATTTTGGCGATTTTTATTTTCAGCTCCAAGTTCCCATCCTTAGGCTCCAAGTTCCCCACTTACGGCTCCAAGTTTCTTATTTTTGGCTCCAAGTTCCAGCTCCGAATTCCCAAGGCTCCATCGAACCTAAATCCAGAATTTGTCTAAAATTTTGCGCATACTCATTAAAATAAGGTTACTTTAATGAGTATGAGCATCAAAATAAACCTAACTAGCATAAGACAATTGTCTGCTCGATGTTTGTAACCCATAAATTAACATTTATCATGAATACACACTATTTTATTTCATTTTTTTTCAAAACTAAAAAATTAAATTATTGGAAAGATGTGAATATTTTGAAACTTTTGGTCATTAGTAAACAATATTCTTTATAACCTAGTTTTTCTATGTAATTTTGTTTGGGCTAACAAAAAAACTAATTTTGAAAAAAAAATCAATTAGGATTTGCTTTCTATTTTTGCTCCAGTATAGGCAAGCCATTCTTTTTTATTGTTTTTTTAAATTAATTTTGTGGAAATTTTCAGCAAAATTAGATCAAAAGAATACAGATATTTTTTTACGTTTAAGTTTTTTTTAAACAAGTAGTGCGTGTATAAACAAGTAGTCCGTGTCAAGTAGCCCAAACTATAAACTTACCAATGATATATCATTTAGCCCAATTTTTGTGGTTGGGGAGGAAGGTCTATCCCTTGGGGAAGAAGGAAGGAAGGTTGGGGAGGAAGGTGAAAATGTGTTGTCCAGCACAAAGATGTATATGTTATTTTTTCAAACATTCAACCCTTTTATAACATTTTCTAAGCTGTAAGCTTTGCAATGATACCTCATTTACCCTAACCCGTTTTGTTGTTGGGGAGAAGGGTCCCTCTCCCTTTTGGTGAAAATGCGTTGTCCAGCATAAAGATACCATGTGTTTTTTTAAACATTGAACCTTTTTATGCCGTTTTCAAGACTAAACTTTCCAATGATATCTTACTTAGTCCAATCGATTTTGTGGTTGAGGAGGAGAGTCCTTACGAGTTTTAATAAAAATGTGTTGTCCAGCATAGAGATGTCTTGTTAATTTTTTAAATTTCATTTTTTTACGAAATCCCCCCACTGTAAGCTTTCCAATCTTATCTCATTTAGCCCAATCCTTTTTGTGGTTGGAGAGAAAGAATCAACCCTTCTTTAGTGAAAAAATATTGTCCAGCCTTAAGATATCCATATTAATCTTTTCAAAAAAAGTACATATTCTCACTCTCTATTGACTAATAAGTCACACTAATAAGTTTTATCCAATTCAGAGATAAAAAAATTTTTTTATGTTCCTAAATCCATGAAATCCATTCTTTGGTGAAAATGAGTTGTCTACTATAAAAATGTCCATGTAAAAAGTTTTGAAATTTCAACCTTCTTACGACATTCTCCGGGGTATAAGCTTTTAAGTGGTAACTCATTCACCTTAATCCGTTAAGTGGTTGTGGAGCAATTAAGCCCGGTTCACACTGAGGTGGCAATGCCACCGGTGGGAATGCCACCGGTGGCATTCCCACCGCTAGGTTCACACTGGGGTGGCATTGCCACCGCTGGAGAGCATTTCGTTCGCGTGTAGAGCTAAGAAAATGTCGGTCTCTTTTTTTTACTTTTTACTGTTTTTTTTACTTTTTACTCTTTTTTACTTTTTACTCTTTTTCACTACTTCCCAGCTGTTTGCCAGGTTGATTTTGTACATATATGCTTTTTCTGGCTTGTAATAAAGTTCTGGACAGTTACGAACTTGATCAGAATTTTATCTGAATCAGTAGCCATATTTTTTAAAGTTGTATTTCTGAAAAAATATTGTGGTTGAAGAAACATTAACAAACTTAAAATTTTTCTTTTTAATAAATATAAATATAGGAAAACGATTTTGTTTTTAGATTTTTTTAACAACTCTGTTTTTAGAATGTTTCTTTTAACCCAAGGCCGCGGAATAAAATATATTAGAAACTGTACAGCAGAATTGCAAATTTTGAATTAATGCATAAAAATTGCAAATTCATATTCAAGCACTTTTCCATGATAATGTATGTACGTGGGTTTAAAATTCGTAAAAACTACTTTAAAGTTTTTTTTTGTTAAAGGATCATTTGTTTTTGTTTGTTTTGCTAAAGACGGTTTTGCCATATATTTTTTCATTTATGGGATTCACGCGTTTTTCTTTTTAAACCGCAATATTGTTTGCTGATTTTACTCATACAATGAAAGCGTTTATGTAAAAACCGTAATATTTTTCATTGATTTTTTTAACAATGCGCGCGTTCCCGCGTTTTTTCTTGAGAGAGCTGCCACCGATGACGGAGTTGTGGATTGAACACAACAGCGGTGGCATTGCCACCTCAGTGTGAACACGTCATATGTTTAACGTTGGATACAACAGCGGTGGCAATGCACCGGTGGCATTGCCGCCTCAGTGTGAACCGGGCTTTAGGGAACGCACACATGTATTTACACAGACACATATTATACGTCTATTACATATTGATAATTTGTATTTATTAATCTAAAAATATTGAATTCAATAAACCTTTTACCAATTTCTCCTTTTTTTCACTTTCCTATGTTTTGAAACAAGTAATAGTCCCACAAATTACTAACGATATAGAGTTCTAACAAATATTTTTTTATCACTTTTTTTTTCACTTTCCCACGTTTTGAAAAAAAGTATAATAGTCCCAAAATTACAAATCACAATTTTTTAAGAATTTAAAAACAAAAAGTGGCATTTAAACTAAAGCCAATGTCTTTAAGGCTGAAATTAAGGGCGGACCGTTCTCCGCGAAGAAGATATAAACAATAACGCGCAAACCAAGAAAATTTAAAAAAAATTAGTTTCCGTAGTAATTTAACCAATAATTATTTAATTGCATCACGTGTTCCCCTGCGCGTGATATTTTCTCGGGGAACGAGTGGTTACTCGACCACCCTTACAATTTCACTCTGATAGAATTCATCTTTAAAAAAAAACACGAAAATACCTGGTTGAAAGAAAACTTTCTTATTTAAAAACAAATTCACCATTTTGAGCCAATTTCATTTTCATTTTTATCACATTGCTACAATTAACAATAATAAATAGCATTTTTCGTAACCATTATTCAATTATTTTTTGGAGATTACCAGGTAATAAATAGATAACAAACATAATAAATTAAAAAAATATAAATGCCAAGAAAGGAATATGAACTTTACTAAAAATAAATGCATGACAATCTTTAATTTTTTTATTAATTTTGATCTTAGGAATAATTAATAGGTCTAACGCAGTTGCCTGGGAAACACAATTTAAAATTAAAAGTTATTTTTAAACTCATTATAATCATGTTACAAAATTTCATTGACCTATTGATACCAAAAATTATCAATAGTGGATACATACAAATACATCAGCAGTGGCAATAAAAAATCTGATCTCCACAGTAATTATTGTCATTTTTTCATAATTTTTTAGAAATAGACCCTTTTAAGTTTAAAATTTCATTCGACACAATAATTTTTACTGTAAGTTTTTAGTGTAAGTTTTGTTTAGTTTTTTTAGACAAATTTAGTTTTGGAATTTGTTTCCATTTTATTTAAAAAAAACAAATAAAATTTAGACTTTTTTCTTCACGCATTATGTAATGTTGAAAATATTGCTACAGAACTTAATATAAACGGGTTATTTTATTCATCATTTTATCTCTTCAACGCAACGCAATAAGCAGAATACGGAATTTAACTAAAAAGATATATGTTTTATTAACGGATTAATAAATTATAATTTAGTTTATTATAAGTTGTATTTAATTCTCAAAATATTTTAGTTTTTCATATGATTTTCTTTCTTTGAAAAATGGTTATTTTCTAAAAAAAGTTTGTCTTTTTCGGCATCTGTTTTTGTTCCGCCTCACTAAAATTAAAATCCTTCAGGCTGAAATTCAGGGCGTAACCGCCCGCCGTTAAAAAGAAATAGAGAATGAACGCTGTAGAATAAAAATAATAAAAAAAAGTTTTTAGAGATGATGTAACCAATTATTATTAAGTTGCGTCAGGTGTTTCTCTCCACGTGATATTTTCATGAAGAACGAGTGGTTACTTTACCACCTAGTCATTTTCACCCTGATAGAATTCATCTTTAATATTATTATTATATACAAATTTTTCTCAAAAGATTCTAATACAATACAAAAAAGTACGGTCGTGTTTCTTCGTTGTTTAGCTCGTTTTGAATGACGTGGTAATTTTACGGTTTACATATGACAGAATTTATAAATTATTCTTAAGGCTGGTTCATACTTATTAAAAACGTCCTTTGGACTAAGTCCAAAGGACAAATACAGCGTATAAACGTATGTAAAAATGTCCTTTGGACTTTGTCCAAAGGACGTTTTTACATAAGTATGGACAGCCTTTAGGGAACCAAAATCCTTTATCACACATTGCACAAAAGCCCACGTGGACTGTTATTTGCAATCAATCGTGGTTCATAGTTTTAGTAGTTTCAATAAACTAAACCTGGTCACAATGCCATAACTTAAAACAGAATAAACTCATGCCATTTAGTCCTTCTATTGTCCAAAAAAAGTTATTGCCAAAATTATGATTCACTAATAAAAGTATGATTCAATTATTTTATTATCTATATATAAATAGACGTAATATGTGTGTGTGTGTGTGTGTGTGTGTGTGTGTGTGTGTGTGTGTGTGTGTGTGTGTGTGTGTGTCTGTGTGTGTGTACGTGTGTGTGTGTGTGTGTGTGTGTGTGTGTGTGTGTGTGTGTGTGTGTGTGTGTGTGTGTGTGTCTGTCTGTCTGTCTGTCTGTCTGTCTGTCTGTGTGTGTGTCTGTCTGTTTGTCTGTCTGTCTGTCTGTCTGTCTGTCTGTCTGTGTGTGTGTGTTCCGTAACTCCTCCCCAACCACCCAACGGATTAGGTTAAATGATGTATCATTGGAAAGCTTATCCCCCGGAGAATGTCGTAAGGGGGTTGAAAATTTAAAAAAATTTACATGGACATTTTTAGACCGGACAACGCATTTTCACTAAAAGGGAAACCTATAGATTTTCGAGGTTAAAGAAAAATTTATCTTCAAATTGGCTCCAGCTTATTGGTAAGAGTAATAACCAATTTTAAGCCAGAATATCATTTTTTTTTGGAAAAATGAACATGGACATCTTTATGCTGGACAACGTTTTTTCACTAAAAGGGGGAATCACCTTTTTTCTCAACCACAAAAGGGATTGGACTAAATGAAATATCATTGCAAAGCTTACATTCCAAGTAATGTCATAAAAAGATTGAATGTTTGAAAAAATAAATAACAAGGACATCTTTGTGCTGGACAACCCATTTTCACCAAAGGGGGGACCCTTCTCCCCAACCACTTAAAGGATTGGGCTAAATGAGGTAACATTGCAAAGCTTACAGCCTGGGAAATGTCATAAATGGTTTAAAATTTTGAAAAAAGTTACATGGACATCTTTATGCTGGACAATATATTTTATTAAAGAGAAAAGGATCTTCCTCCCCAACCACAAAATAAAATGATGTAAATGAGATATCATGGGAAAGCTTATATTTCAGGAAGCATCGCAAGGGAGTTGAAATTAATAGAAAATTAACATGGACATCTTTATGCTGGACAACGCATTTTCCCCAAAGGTTGGAGGAGCCTTTTCCTCAACGACAAAACGGATTGGGATAAATAAGATATCATTGCAAAGCTTACAGTCACAGAAATGTCATAGAAGGATTGAATTTCGAAAAAAAGATTAATTAATGAATATAAAAAATATAGGAAAAATTATTTGTCAGCCATAAGGCTGACACGGGCTAGTTGTGTTGTAAAATGTACTGATTTGGTTTCTAAAATTTTTAACGCTTTAAAATTTTTAAAAATTTTTTTTTAGTTAGGCTCGAGTTATTTCAAGCCTGCTTTTATAAAACCAAATTTTAAGAATTACTTAAACAACGTTATGAGTATATAAAACGTTTTGAAATATACACTTGAAATAAAAAACTATATGGAAAATCAGCGTTATGTTATTCTTATGGAAAATCTTACGATGTAATAAGTTTTTATATTTTTCTTTCTGCTTTCCATTTAGCTCTATCTTAAGCTAATTATTTTTAAAAATTTCAAGCATAAAGTGTTTTACCTATTAAAATTAAAATTATTAATTAATAATAAAATTATTAAATTATTAAAATATTAACATCATGGATAAATTAAATACAAAAACTGTGCGAACCGATCGCGGTCACAAAACAAAACAAAAAAGTGGTTGACTACGGAAAGCCACCCAAAAGCTTAATTTGATAAGCACAACTAATGAGTCGTTTAAAAATCAAATCTGTTTTTAAATTCTGTTAGCAAATCAGCGGAAACTTGTTTTTAAGAACAAAAAACGTTTTATTTGGAAACAACCCTGTTGCTAAAAACTTTGCGGGTGTTTATACTACATTCTTGCACTTTTAGTTTTAATTAGTGCCCTCTAGTAGTACAGTTTCAATTGAACTCAAAAAAATCATTGAGGTCAATATTTTGGCGTGAATAATTTTCACGCAATTTTTCGATATGAAAGATCATCACGTCTGTTATTAAGCTTCTGTAGTTCAAAAAATTTCAGTCCATTGTTATAATTTATATAACCTTTAAACAGGCTTTGTCTGAAGTTTTTCTGAACACGCTCAATTTTCACTATATTTAAATTTTTTGTCCTGATTCTTTATAGACGATAATAAACGTAGGGAGTTATCACCATAGTAAATAAAAATTTAGATACTTTACAACATGGGAAAAATTTTTTTTTAATAGTATAGGCACCTTGGACTGGAACTCAGTTTATACATGAAGTATGCAATATACATAAGCGAATGGACAATTACCGTATCTCCTGCTTATCTTTCGTAGTATGCAAATCAACCCATCGAAATTTCGCGCGCTACCGAAATGCATACTACGAAAGATAAGTAGGAGATAGGTAATTATCCATTATGGTGACGCTTATGTATATTGCATACTTCATGTATAAACCGAGTTCCAGTGCAAGGTGCCTATAATTATGTTAAACGCACTTTTCGTTTGATTTATTAAAATTTAATTTTGTTGGTCTGCTATATTTTATGGTCGAAAATTCCATGTTATAATTAATTTAAAGTTTAGGTGGATTCAGGAAAATTTTGGAATTCAGAATTTTAATGATAGTAAAAGAATAACATAAAAACAAACAATAGATGAACGGAAATTGAATCAACCTCAAATGCTAATCATGGTGAAAACTATTTGATAATCCAGCAATTATAAACATCACAGAATCGCGCACCAACGCGAATAAGCTGTAACAGCAAACAAATTATTTCCCGATAAAACCCAAAAATATGTTGCTAATCTTCGGCTGAATATTGTCACGTATATATGTTGTTTACTACTACTATTCACTAACTTATTTATTGCATACTTTTAATGCGACTTGCTCTATGGCATGGTTAAAACTTTTAATATTTGCAAAATTTTAATTTTAATTTTATTTTTAACTTTCATCTATATTCTTTTAAAGTGTCGCGGTTTTATTTTAAATAGATGTATTTTAAGCAAATATTGCTAATACTTTATGTATCTGTATCTAATGATTTTAAACGTTGACAAGAAAATGGCAAAAACGAATGGTCCAACTTTTTTTAATAAAAAAAAATTTTGTAGTGGACAATTTTTTAAATAAAAATCATGTTTCCTTTTGGTCTAATGCCATATTATGGGCATATTAGCATATAAAAATATATATAGTAAATCAAAACAACACACGACATCGAACTTGGGTTGTAAAACAACTTTATGACTAAAGTCGAATATTTGTTTGTTTTGTCGCATTTGAAGCAAAGAACAAATGTTTTGGATCTGACAAAATTAGCACTAACGATGTTGAAAAGATGCTAATATTTTAATGCCCTTAACATGAATACAATAATCTGGTTCTTTGCAATTATTTAACAGTTTCCGAAAACAACAAGATGTATATAATACGAATCTCAATACCTACCTATCATATTAACATTCGCCTTGTTTAACTGCTTCTTCCAAAGTGTCCAAAGTACAAAAAAGAAAAAGAGTTTAGAGTCCATGAAGCCCAGAAAAAAAGAAGCTGGAACTTGGAACCAAAAATAGGGAACTTGCAGCCGTAAATGTGGAACTTGGAGCCGTAAGTTAGGAGCTTGGAGCCAAAAATAAAAATTGCTAAAACCTATTTATATATAAGCCTAAGCAAAATTCAAATCTAAGCCCAAATTAATTTTTTTCTTTGGGGTTGAAAGTTCCAATTGTTCGTGTTTCCAAATTCCCGAAAATTTCCAAAGGCTTTAAGTTCCCTACTTGCGGCTTCAAAAACCTCGTACCACCAAAAGCTTGATTTTAAGCAATCTAAAAGAGTTCTTTTGAATTTTAAACACTTTTTATACTTTTTTTCAGTCGAAATGCAAAAAATACAAGAAAAATTCTAAAAAACGCCTTTAAAATACTTAAAAAATTAAAATCTAGGTTTTTGAATTTCTCCTTTGGACACTTTTGGATGAAGTATGAACCCAGCTTTATTAAGTTGTAATTTAATACAAAAACAAAACATTTTAATTTGAATTAAAAATCAGAAATAATTAGTTTTTAAAAATCGTATGAAATCGTATCGTATTATTATCATGAAACATTGTTTTTGCGATGCATTTTATAATGTTTTATTAGTTTACAAGTATATAAACTAAAAATTTAAGTTAAAAAAACAATTAAAATTTAAGTTAAAAAAACAATTTAACGGTCAATAATTTCTCTTGTTGTTTGCTTAAAATAATTAAACACAAAAATACACTTTTTTTGGAAAAAACGGTCAACTTTTGTATGCCTATGCTTTTTACAAAATATTAATACCCTTCTATTATATTGTACATGATTGCTAACTGCCACTTACTTATTTGTGTTAAAATAGAAGGTTTTGGTAAACAAAATGTGGCATGGATAGGAACAGTTTAGAAAAAGTATAACTACAATAAACATGACAAAAATTAATTATCATAAGAAAAATAGATTTCTTACAAACCATCTTATCGTCAATGTGATAGCAGAATACATATCAGTTTTTTATTAAGAAGATGTGTTTGGTTATGTTTTGTTAATTTGGTCACCCTTATGGTATAATAAATCACAAAATTGTATAAAATTAAATTTGAGTCATTAGATCCTCATAATATAAACTGGATAAATTTTTGAATAAAAAATAACACACGATTACATGTATAATTTAAGCAAATAAAACCTAAATTACTCATTTTTTTTAGATCACGGACGTATATTTTTATGATTACCTTATTGTTTAGAAAAAATACTAAAAAATGCATCATCACGACGATCATTCCGAGCCTCAGGAATTGGATTTTGATCTGGATCATGATCATGTTGTCAATTTGACTGAGCTTCTTTTTTATGAAGTCAATAAATTGCACTGGGAACTAAACAAATTAGAAGATTACGAGATTGAATACGAAATACTTATTATCGCTCTTTTGTTTTTAGGTAAAAATACCATTTTCATTTTGCACTTTTGTATTAAAATCTAGATAGAAAATGGCGTAGGTCTTTTATAAGTTATCCAACATGTTTCGGCTCAATTGTTTAAACTCTTATAAAAACAATTTGTTTTATAAGAGTTTAAACTAGGATTACATTTAATTGGTTTAATTTCATTTTGATATAACTTTTTTATTTCGGTTTTGTTATATGTGATTCAATTTTTAATTAATTGCAAACACGCTTCACATACGTATTTGCATCTGCACGGAAGAAACGCGCCCTTGAATTATAATGAAAGTGCGTTGTTTTTTTTGGTTTTAAGTGTGTGTGCGTGTGCGTGTACTTGTGCTTGTACGTGTACGTGTTCATGTGCGTGTGCGTGTGCGTATGCGTGTGGTGCGTGTGCGTGTGCGTGTGCATGTGCGTGTGCGTGTACAAGTGCGTGTACGTGTGCGTGTACATGTACGTGTGCGTGTACATGTACGTGTGCGTGTACGTGTACGTTACGTGTGCTGTGATGTGCGTGTACGTGTGTGAGTGTATGTTTGTATATAGCATTTATCTATTTATGTATTGTGTGTAGCAAATGCATCCCAGATTTTCTGCCCATACCAAATTTCAAAACGTTCCTAGACACAATTTCGGCTACAATTTGGTTCATTAAAGGCTGGTTCATTTTCATACTTTAGAAAAAACGTTCTTTGGACTTTGTCCAAAAGACAAATACAACGTAAAAATGTCCTTTTGGACAAAATCCAAAGGACAATGTGTTCATACTTTTTGTCTTTTGAACTTTTCCCTTTGGATTTTGTCCTTTGGACTTTGTCCAAAGAACAAATTCTAAGTAGCATTCATACTTCGTCTAAAGGAAAAAGTCCAAAGGACATTTTGGCTTGTTCAAAGGACTTTTGGCTTTTCTAAAATTGTCTTTTGGACTTTGTTCAAAGGACATAATCTTTTCGACTTTGTCCAAAGGACAAAATTCGTTTGGACTTTGTCCAAAGGACAAAAGTCGTTTGGACTTTGTCCAAAGGACAAAAGTCTTTTGGACTTTGTCCAAAGGACAAAAGTCCTTTGGACTTTGTCCAAAGGACGTTTTGCCATAAGTATGAACCAGCCTTAAAACTCAAAAATATTGAGCTACTGTTATTTATTAATAACCAGTCAAAAACAATTTTTGTTTCGATATGTTTCGATAGTTTTATTTTGTTATTTATTTCGCTTAAATCCGGATATGCAAGTCCGAACATCCAGCACTAATAGCATGACCAAACAATACTCATAATAATATCAATATGATATCATCCGCCGAGACTCGATCTTGCTGGCTACGCCAGACGAGCGTTCTGTCACTGCGCCACGACTTCGAAAATTTAGTAATGATAATGATTTATTCAACAATAATATTCGATAATAGTTTTATCGTTGAGCAGATACAATTTTTTAAGCATAAAGAACCAAATTATTGTCGTTACTTAAACAGAATATCTCAATCCACATGAATGGGAGTTATAGTACTTTATCATTGCACCAAGCTTTGGAGCTTCTGGGTTAAGGATTCCTCCGGAGCTTCTAAAAACGGAGCTTCGCTTCCGAGCTCCGAGGAGCATTACTGAAGTTAAAATCCTTCAAGCTGAAATTCAGGGCGTAACCGCTCACCGTCAGGAAGAAATAAAGAATGAACGCTTGAAAATAAAATAATAAAAAAAAGTTTTCAGTGATGATGTAACCAATTAGTATTAAGTTGTGTCAGGTGTTTCTCTCCACGTGATATTTTCTCGAAGAACGAGTGGTTACTTTACCACCTATAGTCATTTTCATCCTGATAGAACTAATCTTTAGTCTAAATCATTAACAGTGCATGATTAAACTTTGTAAATATCAGTAAAGCAGAACTACAGTTTTTAAATAATAAATATATGTATTTTTTAATAAACTTTTTATGTCTTTTTTTCTGTTTTTTAATTAGTTATACATTTATTTTGTCTTTGTTTTTCATATCATTCCACACTTTTTCATCACATATCACTTGCAATTAAGCAACTGAATTTCTTTTTTTTCTTTTTTATTTTATTGTTAAGTACTTTACAGTTTTTAGTACCAAAGTCTCCTTTATAAAATTTTTCTGGTTATTTAAACTTTTATTTTCTAATTAAAAACTATTTACAATGAAAAAAAAAACAATTTAGACCTTTACACTGAATTTACACTTGCAGAGTTATATAAGATTAGTCATTGTTTTGGACTAAAATATCATCATAAAAAAAAATTTATTTTGTGCATTGTATTTTTACCTTTTACATTGTCGGCGCTAGATAAAATTTTTAAAAAAATCCAATTTAACAATTTTTATGACTCGAAAGGGCATAACAATTAATTTAACATTCGTTTGTCTATTCTTATTGTTCATTTTAAAGTTTTTTAAACAACTTTCTGCATTTTACGCTTGCATACAGGTGAATATAAAAAGAAAATAATAAAAGTTTTTCGGAATAAATATGCGATCCTAGCAATAAAAATGGAATACGAACATATAAAATAGATAAAATAAACTTTTTAAAATTTATTTTTGCAAAATGTTTCCTGTTGCAGCGTTAATTTGTATTTTTGACAGGTTATGGATTTTTTTGCATTGGCTCTTGAATCTTTAAGATTAAATCGTGTGATACACAATTTAAAAGAACCATTTAATAAAAATCTTACTGTTTTTACAATATATCCAGAATACTCTAACGAAATTGTTTCTGAACCTAAGCTTATAAAGAATGAAATTTTTTTATAATGATTTTTAAAAAAATTTTCCCCGTAAATTCGAAAACATGCTCTTTAAAACACAACTCTCGATGAAATATATATTGCGTTTAGATGTCACATGGCATACTTTTTTTGAAATGTCATTTTCGATTTTACTTTCAATAAAATCAAAAGCATGTCAGAGTTTAATAAAATCAAAATTATGTTAAAATTTGAGCCCGAAACGCAAGCTGTAAGCATTAAATTTCTTAAAAACATCATTAAAAAATTCTTTACCGTCAAAATAACTATAAATTAAAAATTTAAACTAATTTTTCTTATTATCAATTATAACAAAAACCTAACTTTAAAATGTATTTTGTTAATAACATTTGTATCATTTTGCACTTTAACAAAAGGAAAATATATTGTTGCCAAAATAAATTAAGGTTTTACTTTACTAATCCACAGAAAAACGCGGCACACTCGTTTTTTGACAAGTATTTCTCATCTTTAAAATTGCTGCTAAATGTTAAAGAAGAGTTGTTAAAAGCTAAATTATTTGCATTATATAGTAGTTTTCTAAAACTCGAAAGCCTTTTCGTCATGAGATGTAAGCCCACCAACAAACTAATTTTTAGGCAAGAAGTCTTAAAAAAAAAAACAAAAGCAGTATTTTATAGAAAAATAAGTACTGCACAAATATATTAAAATCATTTAACCAATTTATAAAGATAAATTAAACAAAATTTCATTCTAAACTCAGGAATACACCTACGATGGCTTCATTAGTGTCAGCAGTATTCTCGAAAATTAAAACTGCTGTATCTGAAAATGCTTCTGATATTTTTATGAACATAGAAAAACAACCAGAAACCTCACGAATTGATGTATTTACCGAGTACTTTGAAGATGAGCTGGTGATTATGGTGTTACTTATGTGGAGTAAGCTGTATAATGTTAAAAACAGATAATTACGAGCCTAAAATGAAGTACCCTGGAGTTATAATATGAAAATTTCATATCTAAAATATCAAATAATGTATTTTTAATTTTATAAATTTGTGATGTTTTGACAAAAAAAAAACAAACAAAACAAACGCAAAATAAACAATGAAATATTGGTTATGTTATCCAACTAGGTTTACGCTTCACACGTTTGACATTTCCCAAAATTTCAATAAAAATCTAAGATTAAAAAACAAACATTTACTTAATACCTCAACAAAAATCCTGTTAAAATTTACAATCAAGGTGCCAAAATGAAGTTTTTTTTGTATGACGTATGACCTTTTTTGTATTTTTAAACTTTATCTTGAACAGTTAAAGATATTTTGACCGAAACAATATTACAAGGTTTTGAGGCAGAGGGTGATGTTTGGAAAAAATTATGAAAAAACAAAGAGAAAATTTGAATTCGGCAAATCAATTTTAGTAGTTTTGTTTTTAGTTTGTCAGTTCGGACACGCTTTTCTGGAAGCTGGTTCTGTTCGATCAAAAAATGCCACAAGTGTCTTTTACAAAACTGCGCTTGTTACAGGTATAAAATTTTAAATATTATGGAAATCAAATATGGCATCGTTCCGTCCTTAATCAATTGGTAACAATAAAAATCTTTAATTCAAAATATTTTTAAAATGTTTTAGTTCAAAATATTTTCAAGTAGATTATTTAAAATAGAAAAAAAATTTTTTTTCAATTTTGTAAAATTTGGAAAGCAAGATTTAATCTGACGTGATTTTTTTGAGTTTTTAGCAATTTCCACCATAGTGTTTTGGATTTGCGGATGGGCTTTTGCGTTCGGTGAACCCCAAAACAGGTTTGCCAGCTATGGCCAATTTTTCCTGATAAATATGCCGCACAAAATGTCCTCCAAGTGGTTTCTGCACGTGGTTTTGGCGGCTCACGTAGGAAACGTTGCCGTAAGCACCCTAATGGAACGGTCAAAGCATCAAGGATGTCTGGTTTTGGTTGTTTTTATAACTGGTAATAATTACTGGTGTTCATTTTAGTGAGACGATATAGAGGAAGGAAAAAAATAGTTTTGATTGAAAAATGCTTGCTTAATAAAACAAGGTTCAATTTGTATTTAAATTTTAATTTTAAACAATCTATCTATACAAAGTTTAAGTCTATGAGTGCCAATTATAAATCCAGGATATTCACAAATGAAAAACACATATTAAACATTAATATCCTCTAAAACAACTTATCGCTAGCTCATTTAAAACTTTTTATATTCATTAAAGTTGTGTCTATAGTGTTTTAATAATCTATTTTGCTATATTAAGCACTTTAATGCTTGAATTATGTTCGACCGACAATGTTCTGACATTCTGAAACTCAATATAGCTAACCCCTTACGATTATTTCGACAAATATAAGCGCGTCTGAAACGCGTTTGAAAAATGCGTCTAAACTTTGTTTAAAAAAAGTATCAATATTAAACTTATCGCGACGCTGTCTGCGGCCGGCGGTGGTGACTCCCTTACATACTGAAACGCAAGAACCCAGTTACATTCCGCGACTAAGCTGCACGCACAATCACAAGGGCTAAAAAGGCTTTAGGTTACAAACGTTGACTATTTTGTGTTATGGATTTGTCGTTTGCATCATTTGTTTAAGTAATCAAACGAGAGGTGACACTGTGTAGAAGATTTTTTTAAAGTGCATGATAATGCTTAATGTTAGTGTACCTTCGTTATACCACAATTTTAAAAACTAAATTAAAAATTACTCTACAGTGTAGACCCAAACTGGAAGCGAAAATAACCAGAAGTTAAACTTTTAACTCAACGATGCCGTCTAACGACCAGCGCACAGGGTAAGCCTGGTACAAACTCAAACGTATATATAGACCATTAAGGCCCGGTTGCACCATAACTACTTAAAGTGACTCAGAATGTGTACATTTTATACAGATTTACAGCCACTCAAGTATCCTACTTCATTTAAGTAGTTATGGTGCAACCGGGCCTTAATATGTGACACCAAGAATATATAAGAGAAGAATGTACCACTCAATACAAAAAATCGCACCCATCCGTGCATCGGTTTGCCATAAATAAACCCCCCCGGGGGAGTATATAAACCACCCCCCCCGGGGGAGTATATAAACCCCCCGGGGGAACATATAAACCCCCCCGGGGGAGTATATAAACCCCCCCGGGGGAGTATATAGACCCCCCGGGGCACAATATAGACCCCCCGGGGGAGTATATAGACCCCCCCGGGGGAGATGCAGAGCCCCCCCCCGGGGCAGCATATAAACCCCCCCGGGGAGTGTTTATGCTCCCCCAAAAATTAAAAAAAAATTTTTTTTTAAATTTTGGGGGAGCATATACACTCCCCCGGGGGGGGGTTTATATATATATATCATATAAATATAAACATATTTATATATATAAAATATACACTCCCAGACTCCAGACCCGACGTACTAACCACTCGGCTACTGGATCAACTGAGGTTTCTCACTTAAAAGCCACTTTTAAAGAAACGGTTCAAAATGTAGTTTTTCGGCGTCAATTAAAAAAAATTAAACGAAAATTAAAAAATTTGATTCTCTCAGATTTTAATGAAAGTTTGGAAATAGTTAGACACAAGTCTAATGAATACTTTGAAATTGTATTTGATTAAAAACTAATTCCGGATTTTTTTATTTGATTTTTCTTTTAAAAACATCGATTTTTTTAATTTTCTTCAAATTCTGAATTACGTTTTACTCCAAACCATATCTAAAAGTTGCCCTCTATTTTTCTTTAACTTTCTACAAAATTGCGGAAAAAACTGAGTGAATCAAATTTTTTAAATGACCAAAAACTGTTTTTTTGAGCTTTAGATTCATTGAAATAAATCTCAAAATAGAACAACTGGTAAACAATGAAATTATTACCGTTAGATACATCATCATTTGAGCTTTTGATCGCACTATATTTTTGTCGGACAAAAATTAATATCTAAGTTTATATCTAACTTTTAGTAAAATTCGTCATAACTGTGGTGTTCTACTTTAAGTTTCGCCAAATTAAATATTCTCAATTGTTTTTTTTTGTAAATAAATAAAAACACAAAATTCTTTTTCAGATTTTTTCAGAATAAATTCTTTAAAATACCATCAGTAATGGTTTAAAATTAAACCTAAAGAATAAAAATATTACTTCGGTTTTGTCGAGAAATTGTCAAAGGAATTTTTTGAGTATTATTTGATTTTTAGGTGTCATTTATCCAATTCAAATGCATTGGACCTGGAACCCTAATGGTTGGCTTGCAAATGGGTCTCATAATGTTTCATTTCAGGTATAACTGTGTATATAATTATGTACTTATTTTTTATATTTTGTTAATTATGCATGGTTATAGGAAAAGTAAAAAAAGTCTATAAACAAATAAGTACAGTAAAAATTTTCTTAGTTCACCGGCTCTGTGTACAACATTAAAAATTCTATAACTATATATTACACAACTTTATATTTTGCTAAATATGAATTCCATCAAGGTGAAAATAGCTTTATTTATTCCTGGTGGAGAGTGATTACACCTTTAATTTCAGCCTGAAAGGCTTTCGCTTTAGTTATTTATTTAACTTTTTAAACGCTTTATTTAACTTTTTAAACCAACTTTTTATATTTTTTTCCAATTAAATAAATTATTTTAGGATCATGCGGGAAGTGGTGTTGTTCATTTGTTCGCGGGAACATCGGCCGGTGTAGCAAGTTTTGTGTTGGGACCAAGGCAGGAAATATTTCAAATTCCATTAAGAGCACGGGGACACTCAAGTGCGGTAATGTTTTAATAAATTCAGAAAAGCGTTTTGTACACCATTTTAAAACAGTTTGGTTAATTGAAACCGATACTTAGAAAAGTTTGTTCTATGATGTTGGTGTTATTAAGTTTTTTCTTTGTCACCATATGTTCACGTGTTTTATGCTAAATAAATTTGTATTTGTCAATACGCATATCACTGCGTAGTGTTATGTTAATTCTTTATCGTCACGTCTTACGAAACATTACGAAAAAAAATAAAATTATAAAGTAATATCAAGTACTTAAGTATGGATGAATTTTGATATGATTTCATGCATTTTGAGAATACCACAAAAAATCTTTCTATTTTTAGCTTCAAGCTCTCGGTGGATTTTTGGGACTGGTGCGGTTGTTTGCTCTAAGCGCTGTGGGTCCAGCAGACTTTTGGGATCACGGTCACGGTCACGGATTCATGGGACCGGCCGCACAAAACACAGTTCTAGCGGCGTCTTTTGCTTGTGCGTAAATTTTTTTAACAAAAATAATTTTCTATGGATTTTTTAATTTTTTTCTTATTTTATAATTGTAAGTACTATATATTTATTGTTAAAAAATATATTTGAAGTAATGTAATTAAAAAATACATATGTTAAAAATACTCTGTACAAAAGAGCAAAAAGTTTTAAATTTTTTTGACATTATATTATAAAGAAAAAACTAGAATCAATTTTTTGTTCAAAAATGAGTCTGTAAAAATGTGGGTGTTATTTTTTTGTAGTTGACTTCAATGTTTATTCATTGTGACGATCCAAAGAAGAAACGAAAAAAAAAACCTGATGCTAAAATATTTAAACAACCAAATTTATTAAAAAATTTGACCAATACCTAAAGTAAACCTGTAACTTGAAAAGTCGACTCTGGCGTGCTATCCATTACATCATAGGCCGGACAACAAAAATAATCGTCTCTTATTAACTCTTGTACTTTAAGTTTACGAAAGGGGTATGTGTCAAATAATCCACTCTTTTTACCAAATAAAATTCAAATTTTGAATTTTAGCTATTGATTACCCTTAGCTATACGTTTTATAAAAATCTTTGCAATATTTGAGAATTCGTATTATCCATCATCTTTTATTTAAAATTAAATTAAATCTAAATCTAATCAAAAATTTATGTCGTTAATTCCTTCCTGTTTAGCATTTTCTACAGTGGCTCTGAGAAGAATTCGAAGGCGCAAAGGACCGTTTTCATTGCTTCAATTAATCAACGGAGGTCTTGCAGGTATATTAAACAACTTTTTCTTCATTATTATTGTATACAAGAAATTCCTATTGATAGTGTATATTTACGTACGGCAATCCTTGCACGCCCCTGCTTGTTATTTTCATACAATACATTTTGTTTAAATGGCTTCAGTTCTAATGTCAGCAGAGTTTTTGCTGCTAAGCAGTGGCAGTACACGTCTAAAACAAACTAAAAAGGTTTGTGCCTGAATGTCACACCCATACGGTTGGCAATAGTGTTGGTTCACCAAGATTTTTTTTGAGCAACCAAAATTTTACATTGGTCAGTAATGTCCGATTTGCACGAAAGTTGTTTAGTGTTAAAAGACTTAAGAAAATTTTGACGCTACAAAATCATTTCATTTAATGAGTGCAGAAAAGATTCTTCAATGAACACGGCGCACAAATGTCAACGCCCCTTTTTATGTAGCTCCTTCCGCTTTGATTGGTACCGTGTATTTTGTTGGATACGTTTAATTTAGATATAAATACAATGTAGAGGAAAAGAGTTGTTTTCGCACTATGTTAACTTTTATATTATTTAACAATATCACTGGCGACTTTTAGGTCTAGTTTACACCGGAATAAAAAGTGACAACACGTTCCTACCGCAGCAACAAGCGACGATGTAATGGTGTAAATGCACGTGGAAGGCGTTATCACTTGTCATTTATTGAACTAGTCTTTAGAATGTGATATATAATTTCAGGGGCTATTGCAGTATCGGCGGGTGCAGCGCATTTCGAACCCTGGGCCGCGGCCGTGATCGGCATCCTAACCGGCATCGCCTACACTTTCCTCGCGATTCTCATTCGGTTTGTTAATATAGACGATCCCATTAATACTGTTTCAGGTCAGTTGAAATAAATCTCAATTCATTTTATGTACACACTTTAGTTATTAGGAATGACGGTTATAAGCGAACACGGCGGTAATACAATTATTAGTACTTTGACGTAAGAGCACGAAAAAAATACATGAATGGACGACTGGTTTTTTTTCTTTATTTAAATTGTGTAACACATTTTTTGAATAACGTTCGTTTTAATTGCTGAATTAAGTCTTCTTTTTTTAAATTGAGCAAAACTAATCGATTTTTGTTACGAGGAATTCGAAAATAAGCTTTTATTTTCACGTCAATAACATATATAAACTAAAAAAATTGACAAAATTCAAAGCTTTTCGAGCGAGCTGTTTTCAGGACTATTTTTGTTTTTAGCTGTTTTTTAACAATTTTTTTAAATACAGCAAAATTAATGAAAATCCTCTAAAAAGTGCTTGTATTTTTGAATAGTTTTCTATGTTTTTTGTAATTTTTTTCAAAAATTATCACTTTTTTTGACAAAATTATTTTTATTATTAGATTATCATGGTACAATGTAAGTACGTCGAAAATTGCATAGACTATTGCTATATTTTAATACCTAATCTGGGGTTGCAGTCTGACGCGCGGTTAAAAGTTACCCCAGGGTAACTTTTTTTATGTGCTTAAGGATGCGAGTGAAAAATCAATTTTACCTAGGTAAAAGTCGGGTTAAATTTTTTATTGTTTTAAGAATAAGAATTTATCTAACTCGAGAAATGTTTAAATATTTTCTCCCGTAGTTTAATTAAATAAAAAATAAAATACGCGCATTGATTAAATTTTTATTTTCGTGAGGCGGTTTTGCGGCGCAAGAAAGAAAATTTAAAAAAATTCATTCCAATCATTTTCTGTCCAATATGCGGCAGGTTCATTTATTTACAATATATATTTATTTTTTTAATTTTCATTGGAATGGATTTATCAGGGTAAATATAGAGGTTTCTTCAGAATGCGACCCCTGGGTTTTAATATAAGTAGATAGTTAAAGAAAAAAAATTCAAGCAAATTGCAAAAAATTTAACAATCCTATTTTTTTACATTTTTATTAAATTTTTTATTGTTATATCTCGTTATGCTTCAATTTTAATGTTTCAATTCACATAAAAACAAACAAATTCCAAAATCATGCTTTAATAAACTTTCCTATTGATAGTTAATGAGGCGAAAGTGAAATTTCGTCATTAATTCTGCGCAAATTGCGATACGCTTTTTATCATAATTCACTTACTAACAATGCAAGGTGAAAAAAATATTACAAAACAATCAAAAATAAATTTAAAAAATTGTGGTGAAGTAAAATTGATAAAACTGATACATTTAAAAAAACTATAAATAATATTCTTTTTTGTATGAAATATAACTATAAAAAAGTTTTTAGTTCATGTCGGAGGTGGTTTACTTGGCCTGCTTTTGGTGCCATTTTTTATTGAAAAAGGTATTTTTTACCATTGGGACGAGCCTTCAGCTTTGGTGAGTTTTTAAAATAACTGGCTATGGATGCCTAAACCTATTTGACCGCCCAAAACGCTATATTAATCCTGCTGCTAGTGCAGCGTTTTGGGTTAAAGTCCCACTACGATTTGGGTTAAAGTCCCACTAAGATGTATTTTTAGAAAACAGGTGCGAGTTCAATAGTTGACTTAACACAAATATTATTAGTATTAAAAACAAATTATATAATTAAAATTCACAATAAAACAACTAAACTAATACTTATTTTGAAAAAGAAACTTATATCTTGCTTTTCCTTTGTCTTGAATCGTCGGTTCTTTACTCCTCATTTTTCGTCCAATCCCCACACTGCTGCTTTTTGTTTTCCTATAAGTTGAGTTAGCGGGGAGGCGGCAATTCCTATTTTACACCGATTCCCTAAGTCTGCTTTTGGCCATATTCCTTACCGTGGAAAGGAACATCTTTTGGTTTGGCTAAACTTTATTGTAATAATTAAGAATGATAAAACGTTTATTGAGTACATGTACAAGAGCTTTGGGATTATCTTAATCCATCGGCAGTTGTAAATTACTAAAATTGCAAAAAATTATAGAACTGACGATGGATTAAAATAATCCGAAAGGTCTTGTATGTACTCAGTAAATGTTTTATCATTTTTATTTATTGCAATTATAAAATTTCAATTTCCCCCTGAAAAATCTATTGCTCAAATTTTATTGTGTTAAATTGAGTGATATTTTATTATTAAATTATGAAAAAAATTAACTTGGTGTAAAAAGAAATTTAAAAAGATAAGCTTTGAGCTTCGGTTATAAGCTAGGTCGCAATAGCCACACGTCAAGGGTCTAAGCCCCCTTTGTGCAAAAAACCGCTGTACACACAACCCACAAGCCGCCGCTGGCAATTACCTCACCAGGGTGGCAATGGCGGTTTTGGTAAACCAAATCAACCACCATCTCTGAAGTTACGTAATCCCCGTTAATATTATAAACATGGCTGGTGCAGTTGTTCAATGAATAAAAAATGGGAAACCAATATCATGACGAATCAAGGTGTTCACGTTTATTTATAAAAACAGTTACTGGAAAATCTTAGTTATCATAAACTAATGAATATAAATCATGGTAAATGGCATTGTTTTGATTGTTTATCAGCGAATACCCTATTTTTTTGGAGTGCAATCGCACCACCTATGTTTGGTTTACCTAAAGTTGCTGATTTGTAGGCAACGATCGATGTATGTCAATATTATAAATATAATAAAAATACTGTTCGTACAAAAAAACAATGTGAACTTGCTCAATATTTACAAAAATACGCGTTATTAAGTTTATGGCAAAAAGTAAAAAAAATCCATTAAAAAGCCCAATGCTTAAATTTTTTGTAAAATCATCATTTAAAAAAAATTTGCATTTTAAAAACGGTGCTTCTTTCTATTTATCCTATAACAAGCCACTTTTATAAATCTCTCCGGTTTCCAGAAACATTAATGCTGTACTTTTGATAATTTAGAACCGAAAATTGTGTTGAGTTTTGAACTCTCTTATTTGGAATTATAATTTTTGAAACTTCACAGTAGTTTAATTTTTAAAAATAAGTTGTGTATTAGCTTTCTGTTTAGTAACTTATCAATACGTTTTTTTTAAAATTTTTTTCTTTAATAATGAGTTTGTTTTTTGTTAAATTGTATCAATCTTTTTTTAATTAACAAATATTCATCGTCCTTACACAAAGCCTGTATAGTACAGTATTCGATGAAAAGAACTTGGTGAATATCATTAGATTAGTGTTGTTTATCAATAGATATATTCCTAGCAAATATTAAATAAGAATTTAACACGCTATTTTATATTCATTAACCTTATTCAGTGAAGTCAAATTTTGTCACGAATGTAGAACTTTTCGTTACATCAAATAAAAATAATAATTTTTCGCAATTGTAGCACTTTAATTCCACTACGCTGGTAAGTTCGTCGTACGAATTTCATCCTTTGATCTGAAAAAAATAAACTGGATGTTAGTACAAATTCTGTTGAAAGCTTCGGTTTTCTGATTTTTCGCTTCCTGACGTAATCTAAGTTTAAACTTTTTTGTTTTAGCTTAAAATAAACCAGTTTTACTTTAGATACTGGCATGGAATGTTTGCGGTGCAGTAGTGATTATACTTTGGAGCGGAATTCTTACTTATGTCATAATGGCAGCTTTAAATGCCACCAGTCCTTCGCTTATTAGAGCGCCAGACGACGCCGAAGAATATGGTAGTTTTCTTGTATTTATCCGTTCCAGTGATCACTTTTCCCCAATTACAATGGCAAAACCTTGGTGCCACCACGGTGAAACCTCCGTTTCACGGTGGTGGTATCTTCCTCTAATCATGTCAACTCTGCCGCGGTAAAGTCTACGTATTACTTAGGTTTACCTATGTCGTACGTAATACTTTATTCGTGATTAGTGCATAGCTAGCGAGAAAATTTTAATGGTTACACTAAAGAGTTTACCCCGGTGAAGTTTATGCACTACAATCGTTAGACCAAAAAACGACCGCCGTGAAACGAAGGTTTACTAGGTTTCACTGTGGAGAACGGGGAAAAGGCAATTAGGGGAACGAATTAAACTTTGCATACGTAAAATTTGAATTTCATTCATGCTTTAATTCTTTTCAAATGATTACTCACAACTTCACAATAATTTGTTTGGTTTAATGTCTACTTATAAAAATTTTCTAGTCTGTCTGTCCCACCGGTTTTCCTAAAAATTATTTTGTAGTAAATTCAACTTGTTAGTAATAAAATTTTATATTTAGCTCAACAAAAAACGATAAATCGGTAAAACAACATTTATTTTATTTTGTAAAACATACAAGAATGTTCTCTAATATTAATTTTGTCTCCATAATTTTCTAGGACTTGATCGCTACTATCACGGTTCTGAAGCTTACAATATACTTCCATGTGCTTGTTTAAAGCATTTTGGTTTGGGTCCCGAGCGGAAAATAACAAAAGAACTTGAACGTCAGGTGTATGCAAATTTAGACGGCTCAGTAGAGCGATTCGATTCAAAAGGGCGAACAGCTAGAGACAGAATCAGTGACATCAGCTTTTCCACATCGCAACCACCGACTTCCACTTCAACAATGAGCTGAAACCACAGAATGGCTTTATGACTTTTAATTATTTAAGATCGAATATGTAAAAATAATGATAAGATGAAAAACTAACATATATATTTTAAAATCTTTTATATATATTATATTATTATATTCCAACAAAGCTGAAAAAATCCGAAAGTTTGTTTGTTTCAGAATATGTTATTTTTGTTTTCTAATGAGACGTGTTTTTTTTTAATTTGTGTATATAAAAAAGTAGCATTTAATTGATTTGTCTTCAAAAAAGTATTTAAATTTGTGTACAGTTTGTTTTAACAGGTTTTTAGACTTTTGGTTTTTGGTTAACTTTTTTTTCGATCTTTATATAATTTTACTTAAATTTTTGCTGTTTCATTTTTTTAAATTTTATGTTAACTGTGACAATTTATTTTTCATTCAAAGTAGGAAAGGAAGCCAGCAATAAATGTAAAAATTTATTTGGTATTTATTAAATATACAAGTATACAAAATATTACAAAAAATTGGAATAGATGTTCTTAGAGTCTTTTTTTATAGCTGAAGCGGGCTGGCGATGGATATTCCATATTGCCGCCTAATACTTGTTGATGTATATATATAATGATATATCAGCACTGTTGTTGATGTTAAATTTTAGTCAAAGCCCCACCCCTATCAGGGGATTTTAGGAAGCAGATGTAAACTTTGTTCATTGTAAATGAATAAATAAAAGAATAATAAAACAAATAATAAAACGAATAACTGTATAATATTGTTAGTTAGTTAAACACACTTCTTATAAAAAGATTTTAGTTAAAGCTACCATATCTTGAATTAAGGATTTCTAACAGTTAGTTTTAAAATAAAATTGCGAATATATAAGTAGGATTTTAATCAGTTTCATCAGATGGTCTGATGGTCTAGTGGTTTGAGGCGGTCGGCTTTAGACTGCAAGGTCGGTATGTCGAACTCTAATGAAGTTCCTTTTCCATTTTTTGTACCGGGAATTTAAACTTATCAAAATTTCATTTAAACTTATTAAAATTGAATTTAATAAAAAACAGATCTTTTAAGATATTTTAAAAAAATCAATTAATTGATTATTGATTGGTATTAATAAAATAAGAAAGAAAATAGATCTGCTAGTGATTGATGTAGATACTAAATTTTTGATTTAGATATTTTGCTATAGACACAAAAAAATTAAAACCAAAGTCTGTAATGTAAAAACCTTCTTGGAGTCTATTGTTTAATTTCTTTTAATATAATAGTATGGTTGATTTTTTAATTAAAAATCCTCCACGAAATATTGTTTTTCATTATTGTTGTGGATTTTATATGTAAATAATCTCCCGGAAAATAATTTTTCCAAAAAAACACCAAGTAAGTATTATGCAGCTATATTCTATCTACCACTAAAAAAACTAAATATAAATTATACGTCCCGGTACAAAAAATGAAAAAAGAAGTTCATTGGGATTCGAACTCCAGACCTTGATTATCGAGTAAAATCCTACTTTCGTAATTTTATTTTTTATGTTCGCGTTTTTACGAAATTAAACATTAATAACTACATTATTACAAATCCAATCAAATTTATATTTTTTCTTTAGTGTTTACAAGTTATTTTACACTGCAAAAATTAATAGAAGTTTTCATTTATATATTATTTTAAATTCAACTTTCGGCCTAATGTGTATTGGAATTTTACTGTGTAAAACGCCTTATGTCGAAATAGTCTATTGTTATAATTTCTACGTATAATAAATTTTAAATGTAGCTAGTGATTAGCCTACAAACAACGGTTTATTGTCACAAATAGACTATAGCACAAAGTTTGAAAAAAATTTCCGCCAAAGTGGACCTTTTCTAAAATGACTGGAGTTTTACAAGGAGGTTTCTCGCTAGGTAATTTAGGATGTAAAAACTCTGTACCGCTTATACATTCTATACCAGGCAACACAAAAAGTTAACCCCAAAAATTCATTTCGCCTCCTAATAAAGAGGCGGTGACAGGGAATTGGACGCAGGGTAATTAACGTGTGGGGCGGATGGTACAAAAATGGATACCACAGAAAAAGTTCCGCTGATCCACAATTTTGGTGAACGAAGACTTTATTTCTGAAGATTTTCGAGACCGCTAATTCGCCTAAATACCATCTATCTAGGCAACTTTTATATAACCAAACCCAATTCAGCTGGATGTTATAGGAATTCAATAGTCATGAAAAATTTTTTACCACTTTTAATAGAATATAAACCGAAAGTTTTTGGTAAACCGAAAACCAACCGCTCACAAGAAGTAAATATAAAACAATAATATTACAAAACCAGCTCTGTGACACAGGGTAAAAATAGCAGGGTGTTCAAGTAACCATTGTTTCTTTGAGAAAATATCACGTGCAGAGAATTATGTGATGCAACTAAATAACAAGTGGTTACATAACCACTGGCAACTTTTTTTAAATTTTCTTCGCTCGCGCGTTTATTCTTTATTTCTTCCTGACGTAGAGCAGTTACGCCCTTAATTTCAGTCTGGCTTTAGTTTGCGAATGATTAGTAAAAAAACTATATGTTATTATAATTCAGGAGGTATTTATTTTTTGTTGTTGTCGATGGTTTGATTATTGCAATATTTCATACAACTTAGGGTCTTCATACAACTTTTACTATTTAAACCGTCGGCATAATCGTTAGCAAATATCGCGATAGTACCGAATGCTGGACTATAAATTGGTAAACAATCTTTCAAACAGTAGTGGCAGTTCCCAATTTTCAGCGCGCTAATTTTTCGGCGCGCTGAGAAATCATTTTTTAAACATAGTTAAACTAAGCGGAAGCGCCTTTTTCGGTGAGCTAAACACTTTTAAACGCTTTATTTGTTTTTCCTAAGCCTAAACGAAACCTAAAAATCAAGCTAAACTTTATCATAATAAAGTTTCAGATTTTTCAGCGCGCTTAAAATACGATCGTGATCTTTGCCGACGGTTCTGCCGACGGTTTGATAGTAAAATTGGTATAAAAACATTAATACCTAAAAAAAAACTGTCGGCACTAAGAATATAGATAAAATATATCATTCTACGCAAAATCAAACTTAAATTTTAAATAATTATTTGCAAAATAGCATAAAATCTTATATTAAAACCGTCGGGAAATTGCCGACGGTTTTAGGATGTTGAATGAATTTAAAAAGTTTTTTAGAGAATCTTGATTTTAATATTAGCTCTTAATTTCAGTTTTCAAGGACATAAAAACGTTAATTACATTTTATATTATTGCGAAATAATCGAAAAAAAAAACTTTTTAAATTCATTCAACATCCTAAAACCGTCGGCAACTCCCCGACGGTTTTCAATATCGGATTTTATGCTATTTTGCAAATAATTATCCAAAATTTAAGTTTGATTTTGCATAGAATGATATATTTTATCTATATTCTTAGTGCCGACAGTTTGTTTTAGGTATTTATGTTTTTGTAGCAATTTTACTATAAAACCGTCGGCAGATTTTAGTTTAAAACCGTCGGCAGAACCGTCGGCAAAGATCACGATCGTACTTAAGCCGCCTATAGCATTGGCTCGGATTTTTTTCATATAGGTAGGTATCCTAGAAAACATGGAGCCGAGATGCTGCTCATGTGCTTTGCTTTACAATGTGGGTTTAGCCAAGGGGTCTGAAACTAACGTCTCTAAATTCCTTTTTTGTAAAATCCAGGCTCTGCCAATGTGTGCTTATGTAATTTTTAACTAAGAAAACATGTTTTTACCGCTAAAAACATTAGATAATAGGTTATTAGGCCAAAAACAGTGTATTATACAGCTTTATCTACGTTTATCCCCGCTTTTTTAACCTTTTGAAAAATTAAAGGGGGGGGGGGCTCCGCCCCCTCCAAAATTTTGGGGGGGGGGGGGGGGCTCCACCCCCCCCCCCCCCGAAATTTTTTTTTCTACTACAATCCGCCCCCCCAAAATGAAACTCTGGCTACTTTCCTGTGTGTTTGATACTATTTAGCGATCGCAATACACTTCCAAAGTAACCCTACTCTAATTTGCAGGTTTTAATGCGTTGACACAAAGGGTTATTTCAACCAGGCAGTGCTCATTTATTTAAAAAGGAATCGGGTCAAAAACTTTTTTTTATACAGTGAACCCTCTGTTATGATTATGATGCATTAGGTTTTTCTCAGAATCAAATGTTGCACCAGGCTGCATCACTCTTTATTTAACATACATAAAAAACGACCGACCCCTTGGTAAACATTTGGTTGACTAAGGGTTAAATCTTCATTTTTTTCAAAACAAGCATTTTATTAAAATTATTGAGATTTTGCGGTCAGTTGGAATATAAGATCGTTAAACTTGGATGATAATTACCCCCTCAAATGATGCGTCAAACTTTTGTGCCGGTGTCGCGGGATATTTCCCCCCCCCTCTTTTTCCCCCCGAAAACCATCCCACTAAAACACCGGTTAATTCTTTCCCCCTCGGTAAATTCTTTCCCCCCGGAGAGACTATCCCGGTTGAAAACCGGGATATTCTTTCCCCCTCTTTTTTATATTGTTGTTCGTTTGTTACGAATTTTAGCTTGGTTTTAATGTTTTTCTTAGGCTGCTTAGGGAAACTAAGGTTTAAATGGTAAAGGTAGTTCATGGGTTTTATTTCAATAATTTTATGAATTTATAAAAGTATCATGATAACAAAATAATCATTTTAATATAATCACGTGTTTTTGAAGAATGAGCAGAATTAATATTATAAACTTTATGCAACTTTTTAAAGTTGGGAAAGAATATACCTGTAAAAACTTTTCCCCTGATTATAATGCTAAAATGGAAAATTACAAAAAAAAACTTAAAATCGTGAGTAAACATGTTTTAATGGAATTTATTACACAAAAATCGGTATTTGAGCTAATAAAGGTACAGCTATTCAAATTATTTTTTTAAAATTCTAAGTTTATATGATTTTAAAATTAAAAAGCACGGGGGAAAATCTATCCCGGTATATTCTTTCCCCCAAGGAAGTTTATATGATTTTAAAATTAAAAAGCATGGAAGAAAGAATATCCAGGGATTGTTTTTCCAGGGGGAAAAACTATCCCGGGATTGTTTTTCCAGGGGGAAAAATTTTTAGGGGGGAAAGAATATCCCTTGACACTGGCACATATTTTGCACTATGTGCGTAGATAGCCTTCCTCCCCCTGATAGGTACCTTGATTGTTTAGATTAGTCCTGTATTTGTTGAGATATTGCGTTTCCTGTACAAAAAATCCGCGATATTTTTTTGCTAAAAACACCAAATGACGGCAGTGATTTGATTAAGTTTGCACAACATTTTTGCCTACACTTTGTATTTTTATCAAAAAAATCGCAGGGTTTTTGTATGGGAAACGCAATATATCAACAAATACTGCACCAATCTTAACGATCAAGGTATTAAATTAAAGTAGATTGTAGCGGCTTTCATTGAGTGTATATTTTGTAATTTGAATTATAATACCCATTGAGAAATCTTTCAAGTACAGAATTTTTGAAAAAAGTCATTTTTGGAGGGTCATATCTATTGAACCACTGGAGGTATTTTAATGAAAAAATTTTTGTGAGCTATTGGGGGCAGGGATAAGGTTTTTGCAAAAAATTATTAAAATCGAAAACAAAAAGTTTGACTCCGCACCACACCTTTAAGTGAAAGAAAATAATTCCCATTTCGTTCAATCGGATACGTGTTTGCTTTTAGTTGTTGAATTTTTATGGTGTATCTCAATTTCTTTCTTTTTTTACTTCTTAAAAATTGTTTTTTAAAAATAACCAATCAATGACGAAAATTTTCGTTGAAATTTTTGCAAGTACCATTGGTGAAAGTTCTGACGAGTTGGAAATTTGAGTTTTATGATAAACAAGAAAATAGTCGAACAAACATTTATCCATCTCATTTCTTACGACGTTTCGAGTATCACAGTACTCATTATCAAGTAAGCTAAAACAGAAAGACTATCAGAAGAATATATACATATTAAATAAAACACAGAATTACTTAAAAATATCACGAAAGTCTGTCACAAAATTAAATAAAACATGAACACGGAAGAATGGTTAAAACAAAAATAACGGAAGGGAAGCCATGTTGGCATTAATTTCTGGGCGATCTTTTGCAATTAACAAGGATTCCTTAATTAAGAGGTGTAAGTTAAAGGCGCTGTGACTAAGAATTCGGAAATCGGTAGAGTTTACATTAGAATGACATTGTAACATGTGTTCAAAAACCGCACTCCTTTCGCGTTGAACAATTATATTACCGGTAAAAGGGCTCACTCCCTTGTGCTCGCAAACTCTGGTATGAAGGTGGCGCCTTGTTTTTCCATAATAGCAAAGATTGCACTTTGCACACGTATAAGAATATACCACACCAGACCGCAAGTACAGAGGAAGTTTGTCCTTAAACGGAAACATATTGCTAATACGAAGATTAGTTTTGAACAAAATTCTACAATCAGTGTTTGGTAAAAAACGGAATATAGAACGAATTCTTGCTTTTGTTTGCACTGAAACTGGACCCAAAAACGGTAAACAAATGGTAAGTTTTTGAATATTTTCATTTTTAGAGTTACTTGGTCTCGTTTTATTTCCAAAAATCTTGTTAAAAAATGTTTTAATTACACGATCAGTCATTGAAATAGGGTATCCGTTTTTCTTTAATATTTCTTTAAGTCGCAAAATTTCTTCATGTATAACTGACATATTTGAGCTTATTTTAAAACAGCGATAAATTAAAGTTAAAATAAGACCATATTTATATGTTTCTGGTAAAAAACTACTGTAATTTGTATAAAGTCCCGTAAATGTTGGCTTTTTATATACTGAAGTTTCAAAATCCTTAGATTTTTTTGTTACTAATACATCCAAAAATGGGAGCTTTTCTTCAATTCCAATTTCAAAAGTAAATTTCATTGACGGGTGTGCAAAGTGCAATCTTTGCTATTACGGAAAAACAAGGCGCCACCTTCATACCAGAGTTTGCGAGCACAAGGGAGTGAGCCCTTTTACTGGTAATATAATTGTTCAACGTGAAAGGAGTGCGGTTTTTGAACACATGTTACAATGTCATTCTAATGTAAACTCTACCGATTTCTGAATTCTTAGTCACAGCGCCTTTAACTTACACCTGTTAATTAAGGAATCCTTGTTAATTGCAAAAGATCGCCCAGAAATCAATGCCAACATGGCTTCTCTTCCGTTATTTTTGTTTTAACCATTCTTCCGTGTTCATGTTTTATTTAATTTTGTGACAGACTTTCGTGATATTTTTAAGTAATTCTGTGTTTTATTTAATATGTATATATTCTTCTGATAGTCTTTCTGTTTTAGCTTACTTGATAATGAGTACTGTGATACTCGAAACGTTGTAAGAAATGAGATGGATAAATGTTTGTTCGACTATTTTCTTGTTTATCATAAGTACCATTGGTATATTAAATTTTTGTTAAAAACTTGTCTTGATTGTCTGGAATTAACAGAAGAAAAAAATATTAGGAATTTTCTGAAACTTGCTAATTTTTCTTAAAAAATCGTCCTTCTTACAAAATCTTTTCTTCAAAGCGATTGGCACTGATTTCAAAAATGGTGTTTGATTTATGGTGTAATTTAGAATATTTTTTTAATTACAAAATATACAATTTTAAGAAATGAAATGTCTTTTTTATATGTGTTTCGTTTTTTTAAAAGCAAAACATAAAATTGCTTGCTATCTAATAATACCAGAATAACAGCAAACAAAAAAAACACACCAATTAACACACCAATATTGTAAAAATAAATTATTTTTTTAAATAACATTATTCATTTAATACTTTTCAGAATTAAACCAAACTTAAAATTTAAGCTTTTCGGTATCCTAATATAAATTTTATTAAGTTTGATTTTAAATATTTTGATGATTTTAAATGATTTCCAAATAAACCAAAAACTTGTAGTCAATCCAAAAATACTAATAGTTAGAAATTTTGTTGCAAAGGGTTTATTTTGTCGTAATTTTAATGCGATGAGTCTAGGTAAAAAGTTAGACGAACTGCAAGCTTTACTTTCTGATTGCACTTTTGACTTAATATTTATTTTTGAAACTTGGCTAGATTCAACATATTTAAATTCTTTTTTGTCGTGCAATAGTTTGTATTGCGTTTACAGAAGTGATCGCAAAAATTTGCAAGGAGGTGGCGTCGCAATATTGGCTAAATCTTTTTTAAAAATTGTTCCTGTAAAAATTGACAATAAGTATGAAAACTTAGAAAGCATAGCTGTGGATATAATAGGCAAAAACAATCATATGGTGGGAGTAGTTTTTCACGTGAAACTGAGATTGAGAAAATCCTTTTACTTGCTGAATTAAATTTTTTTCTGACTCAGTGCAAACAAAGCTGCATTTTTGTAGGCGATTATAATTTTCCTCATATTAACTGGAAAATTCCCATTGTTACCAAAAATGAGTTTTTACATATATTTTTTTTAAATTCAGTAAATGAATGTGGGCTTTTTCAATTTGTTAATTTTGTTACGCATGAAAGTAGAAATATATTGGACTTACTTTTATCTAATCAAAAAGATATTATTTGTGAACTTGATGAGTGTGAACCTCTATCACACAGTTGCGACCATTTTTCTCTTACTTTTCGTGTTAATTTTTCAGTACTATCCCAGAGGAATAATAGTCAACTTAATTTTGATTACAAATCCGCCAATTTTACAAAGATAAAAAAAACATCTAAATTCTGTTGCCTGAAGCCAAATTATTAAAAATTCAATAGATTAATGATGTTTGTAAGAAATTTTTAAAGATAAATATTGAATGCATAAATCAATTTGTTCCAAAAAAACTAGTTAAAAGTAAGAAATTTCAATATTCTCATTATATCAAAATTCTTTCAAAAGAAAAAAATTATTAAAATTTTCAGAAATCGCAAAAAATGATTATATAGCTAGTGCAAAGCGGTACGAAAATGCTCTTAAACTATTTCCAACAAAATTGAAAAAGACGCGATTAACAGTGATAATATTCAAAAGTTTTACAGTCATGCTAATAAAAAATTTAAAATAAACTATCCAAAATAGGGCCCATTAAAGGGGAAGATGGGAGTTTATCTAACGACACTCAAGAAATATTTAATACATGTTTTTCTAGTGTTTTCACAATAGATAATGAAATTATGCCAAAGTTTTTACCACGTGTCCCAGAAAATATTACTATTATTAACGTATTATTTCCTGTTTATGAAGTTTCAAAAAAGCTTAAAAGTCTTCCCAAAAAGTTTCTAAAGCTCCTGATGAAATTCCACCTTACTACTTGTCCAAATTGAGTGACGTTTTAGCGTGCCCACTTGCTAGGATCTTTGAGTTATCTTTGCAAACGAGAAAAATCCCAGAAATATGGAAAGACGCTTTTATGCGTCCAATTTTTAAAAAAAAATTAGCCAGCTTAAAGAAGCTAGAGGAATTTCTTTGACATCAGTTTTGTGTAAAATTATGGAAACTGAGGTTTATGACAATCTTTTAAATTATTATCGTAAAAACAATTTAATTACAACTGAACAATTTGGTTTTCTTCAAAGGTAGATTTGTCGGTTTACAGCTGCTGACATCTCTCTTAGATTGGGTAACTGTGTTGGAGGCTTCAAGTATACAGACATTATGTATAAAGA